>RCHF01001812.1:0-68400 GCA_003987895.1 Neonothopanus nambi | reverse complement strand
AAATGGAGGCGGTAAACATCTTGTTAAATTTTCCCTGAATGGTTAACAGACCCGGAACCGAAGCTGTGAGGCTCGCCAGCCCACCAAAATACCGAAAACATAAACATCCAATCAAAGAATGAGAATTACACACATAGCGGTAGAGCCGACTTATAGCGAGATATGATATCAATAATCTCTATTATGGCAGCTGAAGGGAAATGTCTGGCACAATAGGTTTTAGTAAGCACTAAGATCGGGAGAAGAGGAGGCAAGGTAATGCAGTCAGTAACAGATTTCTGATAGTGGAATCCGTAACCTCTGAGACCGAAGGATGACAATTGTATAGTCAATCATATCTCTCTCATGGCAAGGTACCAATACTGGGAATACCCCTGAATGGGTTCGATGGTATGCAAAGCATGAGGACGAGTAAGTCTGAGTGCCCCTGTCATTAAGGAAATTAAAATGATTCTTTACTGTCAGGAACTAGTGGTATTGAATTCCATCTGCCATAGATAGATGAGTATTCGGAAGGATCAACACGGAGAGAACATCACTGGGCCACCATGTAGAACACTGTGGCAAAGGAAATAAGATGATTGACGTACCGGGAGAGCAATTCAAATCGTCAGTCATCAACAGCAGTGATATCTATTACATACGGCCACTAGGCAAATGAATTCGCAGGCGGCAGCACTATGAATTGACATGACTCGACCAAAAACCATACCCACAGCGGCGTTTACAGTGAAAGACAGGCAGCCGTGCCGAACAGAAACATACCTCATACAGCCTGCGATAGAGTCAGAGAGCTTTGCTCAGCTGCCACGCTCTGCAATATCGTGGCTGTCCTTGTTTTGGACCAGAAATTTGCAGATGTGAAGATCACGTCTTGACGTACGAGAGTGGATATGTACTTCCTCGAGGTCCGACAGCTCGCGCGACACTCAGATGGCAATTATGTAGATAGCAACTCGAGAAGAACTTACGTATGATCATGGTGATGTGGAGACGAATGCAGTGGCTCAACGCCGCTCAAGTCGTATTTCACTTCTAAATGACGAGTAGGTCTGCGGGTTAGCTAAGCGTACATTCTTTGACCAGCAATTTATTGAACTTACATCCACCTAGAAACATCACTTCTTCAAAGAAAAAGAAAAACCAGGCAGTCACCATGCTCACCATAATCAAGTCGAGCCCTTGAAACCCTGGTCCGCCGGTAAGTAAAACGTCCCCGATCTACCTTATCCACCTGTGTCCAGTCAATACCTTGACTCTGGTCCGCAGGGCGATCCGTGTATAAGCAAAACTGTCCGTCCTTAAGGTTTACACGGAGGTACCACCATCTCAAAGCAAGGCTCTACAACGGTCCTTTGAAGCCGCATCGTGAACAAAAGTGTTGTGATCTTTGCGACGAATATGATCTATATCATTCAGAAATGTTTCATCATGCTCTTTGCCACCAAGTACTATAAAAGCACACCAATGACCGACTGGCATAAGAGCAAGGCTGCTGTGCAGAAGATCAGGATGGTTTCGCCGATCAGGACTGCTGTTAAGTACCTGTTGAAGTCTTGAACAGAACATTCTGATTCTTTTAGAGTCAAAATGAAGTACTTCACCACGATGCTTTGGGAGTTTCGGTGAAACCGAGTAGCAGTGTTGCCACACCCGGCTGTTAAGAATAACCTCGATTTCCCTGATGACCCCCTCTGCCCGTTCGCGCTGATGAGCAATACATGAAACAGTTTTCGTTGAGGCGCTGGGGGTTGCTGGGCATTGAATTATCCCTTATGAGGAATAGTAAGCCGCGTCTTTCAGACCGCCTGTACATTTGGACGGCCAATCTCATGAATAGAAAAGAGTCCTTGGCAACATCACATTTCGACGGGACTTAATTGCTGACTTGGACCATCTCCGTCCGCGTCAACGTCTATTTGCTCATAAGCATCTTCACTACGCCAAGCGTAATGACCACCACATACCCGAACTTATGCTTGACAACGCTGTCCATACTGGATATACGAGCCCGTATTCATGTTTCACTTCAGTCAGGGGAGAGATATGACCTATGCATAAGTGAACAAAGAATTCGGCGATATTCCACACCCAATATTTTGATTGCACGCACCAATCTCAACGGTACACCACCATAGTATACGCCGTTACATGCTCTGGAGTCTACCATTCCATCGTTTGTACAATTTAATCAGCGATATCTTCGGGTATTAATTCTGCTCTTTCTCCGCGTTCCCGAGAGAGCTTCATGAGCGAGCAGGATGGAGGAATGCACGAGCAACGAGCGCTTCGCCCGCGGCTGAGTCTGACCGGAGCTCAAAGTTTATAACTCCGCTAAGCGCTGAAGCGCTAAGCTCCCGAATGCCGAAGACTTGCCGAAGAGACTAGGCACAGACAACCACAGAGACCTGGGTCCTATTAAGGGACAGTCGCAGATTCTAAGCATCCAAGTTCGCGCGTATATTTATACATACATGACAAACTATTGATACAAATTCGTTCAACTAAGCATACCCAAAAGATTCTATATGTAAAGTGACGCTGGCGCCTCCCTTTAGGATAGTAGCGGGACCCGCCACTGAAAATCCAAGCCCTTGTCTCACAGCACTGGCGATAGAATGAGACCCGCAAACTAAAATGGTAATATAATTAGTAACGGACGAGTTGTGGGAAGGAAGAAGAAAGTCAGGAGAAACGAAGAAATGAATGCTCACCCGAGACTAACATCGACCCGCCTCTAGTTTCTTCGGCTTCTTCAGCTAATAATGTTGACAACGGAGGTCGACCTTGAGAAAGATTTACGCTAGGAAGACTAAGGAGCGAAGGTGCCCCTCGTGTTTTCGACTCGCTTGAGGAATCTGCCGCAGTGGACCCAGAGTGGAGAGATTCAGCATCCCATTCAGATGACTCTGTAGGGATGTCGGATCCCGTGACGAATATCTGTATTTGCACTTTCAACGACTCCGGGACGAGTAGGAGGGCGCTATAGAGGGCATCAGATATCCATTTGACGTGTCCTGCGGGAGAGCATATGGTGAGAGACTCTTTGCGATTACGCCGGTGACAGGTGGTAGAAAACTAACTGGCATCACGAATACTCCATATAAATGTGGCTCGCTGGCAGGAGCTTTTCCCGCTCCGTACTTTCCTAGAAGAGAATCAGAAGGGAATTTCTTTTCGGTAAAAAGTGACTTACTCGATGGTTTCCAGGAACAAAGGTAGTGTATGTGACACTCCAGAGCCACCTTGTCAGAATGTAGGTAAGTGCTCCTCAGGCTATATAATTGTGCTTAGAACTCACCAGCCACAAACACGATGGTGTCGTACATGCTGACATTAGAAGAAAACCCGTATGGACCATCCAGATAGACTTTGACGGTCTCTTGCTTAGCAGCGATGTCAGCTAGGCGTTTGGTAAACCCTTCTCGAACATTGATTAGAAACACCACCTCCTTCCAGTATGAGAGCGGCGACTCCTCTATTTCTTCCTTTGAATCCTTCGGAGAAGGAGCTGACGACAAGTAGTCAAACGTAATTTCCTTCCGACTCATGCTCGAGTTGTAGCTGGCAATTGTGAAAGGATGGGCCTCGAAAGGTAGCAAAGACACTTGCGGCGTGATGAGGTAGGCAACTTGTCCCGGAGACCAGTGAAAATGCCGAGGTCTCTTCATCGTCATACGAACCAGATGTGGCGTAAGAAGCTCGACGGTGGCGTCGAGAGATTTTGATTTGGACCAGAAGGCGAAGTACAGATGGTTGAAGACGAACACGCGGAGGATACGAACTGCACGGTCAAAGCCCCAGACCACGAAGGAAGGCCAGACATATGTCTCAAAGCTGAGTATAACAGCGTCCATAGTCAGACGCGCAACGTAAAGAAGAGAAGAATAGCTTACGCATATTCTTTGGTGTGGTAGTAACTACCTATGAGGAACAGCCTAGCACACACTGTGAGAAAGATGTCACTGGGAAGTGATAGCGAAAGGATCTTACAAGACTGTGATCAAATGTAGGTAGAAGAATAGCTCGTATGCTCGACCTCGTACAGGCCGCAAGGACACGACACATAACAGCGCTAGGGCTCCAAGTGCCATACAACCGAGCTGGTACCACGCCTCGCCTATATCTTTGGATACCCTGAATTACACATGAGTGCGAGGAGTAGCTGATTTTCAACTTCATAGCCTACCCAGATTTTATCTATAACATTAAAGAAATTAGTTCGGGGTCGGAAAAACAAATGGGCGAAGAATCAATGGACGTACTCTTGCACCAGCATGGACCCAAAGCAAAACGAAAACGACTCGCGCGCACATGCGATGGAGATAGTTCAACTTTGATACAAGTAAGTCTTTGGGCTAGACGTGCGGATTGGTTATGTCACCTTCTCATAGCTGACGCCAGTAATCCCTGCGTAGACGTTGAATTCCAATCAATAGATGAACGAACAAATCACTTACAAGAGATGATATTGTTTTTCGTTCCAAGAACCGTGATTAATGGCAATTGAGCTGTTGCGATAGTCCCTGCGCGATTATTCCAGTACTTTGGGTCCATCTGTCCGGAGAGGTTCTTGGCTAGAAGAACGACGCAGTCAAACCTCGGAAGCGGAAGCAGAGGAGAGTGGTACTTACTATTAATGAACGTCCAGATAAAAAGTGCGGCCATGTACATCAAAGTTAAGATCACCTCCGCCAAGTTGAGCGAGAACGATCCAATGTTAATCGTTAGACGGAAGGCTACAATGCGATAGAAGTTCACAATCGCCGAGGGCACATTTCGAAGTCCAAACTGGGTGTTTGAGCTGAGAGCAGTGTTGGTCGATTTCTCCGCATCAGAAGAGCGCGCTCGTACAGCACTGCGTTTGAAGAATTTTGCGAACAGGTAGGAGAGAAGCTGACAGACTGCGACCAGTGCTATCAGACAGGAGAAGAAGTACCATACTTCCTGCGGGTAGAGTTTCGTCCTATGCACACGTATATCGTGATCAAGGGTCGAAACCTTACTAGAAGCTGCTAGCTCTGCCGTGAGTATCTGAGAGCCCATAGCTATTAGATGAGCGTTCGCGGAGGAGCTATCTGGAACAATCAGCGGGCTATCTAGCAAGCCAAGTGCTGAGCGACTCGAGCGATAAGGACGCGTAACGAAACCAAGACCCTAGTAGACCCTAGTACCTTTATAGGACTCGGTTATGCCGTTTACGAGCCTTCCTGAAGAATGTCAGCACGCATGCTGACGAAGATCACCTAAAAAAAGGAACACGGGGCTTACAATGCATTCGGGAAGACATTGGGGACAAGAAGGCAAATTCAAGCGCGGATAGAATACGATATCGGAAACATTTCAGAACATTTCACGCAAAAGGCTGAAAAACCTCACTGTACCTAGGATTGCCAAGAAAATCGGAAGTCAAATTAACGCGGATAGTAGCTGAAGGAGAAAAATAATTTTTTAGAAATGTGTAAAATCGGGATCATGTATGTATGTAAATGGACTTACGGGCGTCTAATTTTATCTGATATGATCTCGGGGCTCGCTATCGCTTATCTGATAATAGTTTATGCATATGGCCGCAATCCATCTTATCGGGTTATTCGCTGTTCTTCGCCTCTAAAATGCATTATCGTCCAACCTTCCACTTCCTTCCACTTCTTGCCGAATGTTGTTGCATGTGACACCTTACGGTAACTGCTGACCGCATATGACAAGTAAGCATAGTAGAGAGCACCAAAGTACATGGAGGTCTGTAAGTAGAAATGTGAGCAATGTGATAGGATTGTGATATGTAGAAATTACTTTTGCGACTCGATCGAGATTTGGGGGACGTCCAATTTTTTTAACCTATTGAAAGAAACGCAAAACAGACAGCGCGCTACCCTCTCGGTCAGGGACTGGACGCATCCATGCGTGTAACGGCAAGAAGGAAAAACTTCGACGTGCTATAGACGGTGAGCCGCTCATGAACACCTTCTAGAGAACGACCTACGTAAGTATGTATATCTCTTTCAAGGCACCAGATTGAGATCTCCCAAACATAGCTTAGGTTCGAGAGCTTGAGGTGCAAGTAATACTATGTCTTTGCTGACGGGGCTCCTAGAATTCCGAGGAATACGTTGACGGTGGCTGATGGCGACAAAATTAGATAAGACGTCGAATATGCTACAGGAATACACAATGTGGATACATACACGTACTTTGGATTCATTTCTGATGCAGATATAGCATCGAGGGCTCTTGTGATCATGTGGATGTTGTAAATTCCAATGTCCGTATGGTTGATGGTTGCATTAATGGTCAACACCATTGAACGGTAGCCAATTGCAAGTATCAAAGACAGTTGTGGTAGTATGAGGTATATCTGCAGCTATTACTTACACTCTCTACGTACGCTCAAGGTATGTTGAGGCGTTTCGATTGATCTTGAAACAAGATAAGCAGGAGGAAGCAACATCGATGCAAAAATACCTTATTGGCAGCACTGACCAATGACGAGAGTGGGATTTGAACCCACGCCACGAATGACTAGAGTTCAGGGAAACCTTTCCTAAATCTAGCGCCTTAAACCACTCGGCCATCTCGCCCTTAGCGTATGCTTTTCTATAGGAAGAATCCACTCTGGAGATGAAACGGTTCACAGTGAAAGACCTTCACCCAGCATTTTGGCTGTCCTTCATGCTTTATCATCAAGCGAGCCTAAGTTACCAATGTTAGTTATAACATAAAGCAATACTTAGAATGTAACGCACGTGCGGGCACTGGGTAGCGGCATCGTGTCGATGATTTGGGCCAGCGTCGCTCATTAGGGTAACACAAACCCCATATCGAAAGGTGGCGAAGGGTTGCTCGCTGTGAGTATTCAAACGTTCAAGGCGAAAACCTGACACAGACGCGCTATGTACCAAGCTAGTAGCTTCTTCGCAGAGGCGAAACCACCAGTTGCTTTCGGATTGAGGTCTACTTTCTTCCAACGGGAAACAATAGCGATGTTCTGGAGACTGGTGGCAATGTTAATTCTGGAGGTTCGGAACAGTAGAAGATCTGGAAATAGAGTTGAACAAAATTCACTGATAATGAGCATACTACTCACTCATGATTACAAAATAGATCCCAACAGTGAGGTCAATACACAGTCAGTCGCGCCTTCTATCCACGAAAATGCTAAGAAGAAACGTCCGTCGTCAGATCGTACGGCGTGAGGACCGGGCGCTTGATGACAAAGACTCAATCATGTGTCACAGTTTGATCAAGCGCCCAAAGGCAACGTTCACCTCATCACTCTGGCACTCACCGTCAACGTTCAATGTTGCATCTTCCGCGGCACTTTTGCTTTTATACCTTCATCAACTCTGTTTTTAGGCCACCTATGTCTGTGAGCATGCAGGTACGCTGAAGCATACATATCCACGAGCTGAATTAGGCTGACACTAGGCTATAGACCGCTGTAGACCGTCACTCATCTGGCTCGAATTTATTCGCCTCATCATTTCTGAGTTATTCAGCAATTTCAAGGCTCTGAGGCTAAAACAGTATATCTACAGTTATTGATTCTGATTCTGAACAGGTACATTACCTTCATACTGTATCAGACTATATCGCTTTCTGAACGTACGCCCATCGTGATCAATAGTGAACGCTGTGAACGATTGAACCGCACGGACTTAATATAGCGAAGAATTGGCCATAACAGCGAGCTTTTCAAAAGGCTTTTGTGTTGCCTTGAGTGTAAGTGTGGCTTTCAATCTGAGCTGACTCCGGCATGGGGCTAAATAATTCAGAGCTTGTATTATAGTTTATGGAGGTTTCTACGACAATATTTTCGTGCCCACATTTGTTTTTCTCGACCTCCCGAGCAGTATACTGCGGTATGGTCCGTAATCGATGATTTCTTTTCTGTGACTTGTGGCTTTCGATCTGAAATATGTCGCGCATCTACTTAATAGCCTCTTTTTAACCAGTCTTACGACAGACATTTGCTGTTCTCTGTGGCGTTACATTTATGCTCTTCCATCTGGGGCAAGCTTCGGGAATTCCAATCAGGAGAACAACAACTGAACATGCAATGTCGACAAAGCTCTTTTCTGCTGCGCATTTTCGGGTGTACGATCTACGGAGACGCATCAATCGGCAGTGAGAATAGGTGTGAATATTTTGAAATAGATCCTTGGTAGATCTTGACTTAGATTTTATTTAGGCGTCGTCGCATCATCGCGCATAGATCATCTGCTTTGAAGACGATGGTAAGAGGTCCATAAATTCGTGAATTCATTTTCTTTGCGCGGTACGACCGTCGACGATTGCCAGTCAATTGCCCTGACTGTTCTCGGGCTTGGCGCCTGAGAACGTCGGCAGATTTTTGTAATCGCAAGGATCATTGCTGATACTCGTCCCTATAGACAGTCCTAGGCCCCTCTTCAGTAGCTCTTCGGCGCTGCGGAATGTGACACGTTTGCTCCTAGTATGTATTGCAATATTGAAGACGATATTCAATTATAGACTCATCATTACGGGAGGTTATGGTACTTCACTGGATTCCAGTGGATAATCTACGGTAATCTATCCTGTGAGCCGCTGCTGCGCTGACGTTCGCCTTCTTGCCTGAGATGTATTCTCTTACCTCATTACTGCGCAAGGTCAAAACTTAGTAAGATGAAGGTGGTAAGACTCTGCACTCACGAAAACAATTATACCAACGAGCTTCTCCCGAGTGCAGAAAGTCATCAGGAATGTAGTATTTTAGGATCCGGAGGACCTAAGAATGAGAAAGCACTCCAGGGATTCCATGCTGTCTTCAATTACATTGCAATTTTTTTCTCCTTTTTTGTAGTAGGCGCTTCAAAAGTGTTTCGTTTCTCAGCAATTTCTCAGGGCAGGCGTGACCCCCAACTACTAGTAAATACTGGATTTCAAAACAAGACATGTTCTATTCAGCACGTAACATACAGTATACTTCGAATGAGGCTAATTTTTCTTTTCAAAACTGGCGCTCTGAATCGTGCTAACGGACACAGGTCCACAACGCGACCGCATGTTTTGTGAAGTCAAAGTAACCCTAATTTGGGTGTTGGTCTTTCTGATGTTCTTCGACCTGAACGTTCCGATACCCTCTACATCTTCAGCTGCTTCGTCAAAGAAAGGCAAAGGAAAACAATCTCAGAATGCCGGCTCTTCTATTCCTCAGTTCACGGCGGCGCAACTAAGCGCCATCGATGCACATTTAGACGTTCTTGTTCACTGTGAGTCACTCACCGTAGACTCACGAATGACCGCCCCTTTTTCATTATATGAAGAAGTAGGATACACCGTGGTAGCATTCAATCAAACTGTTCATAAAAAAGTCGACCCAAAAGTTCATGTCAATGTACTAGACGGACTACTCTCGCAGTTGAAGGAAAGAAAAGGCATCGTGTTCCTGAAAAGGCTTTCTATTATCTTGGATGAGGACAGCGAGAAGGGATTTGGATTGGTATGTGAGCGCTTCATTGACCTGAAATATGCATTAAACTGAATGTTGCAGATCAACGCGCATACATCCTACTTCAATTCGTACGATCTCATAAGTCTCGTACCAACGAACCAAGCGGCTTTTGCTTTAGCGTGTTTGACGCATACACTACCATCTCCTTTGACCGCCCATGTTATATCTATACCTCTCACACTTCCTCGCCTTCCATTTCACCTGAAACATACGCTCATTCGCACTGCGATAAAGAACGGAGCCGTGTTTGAGATTACCTATGTCGGAGGGTTAGGCGGTGAGAGTGAGTCAGCGCTGCTCGATGCTGGAGCAGTGGAAGCGAATGGAGGAAGTGCAAAGCGAAATTGGTGGGCTGCGGCGAGAGAATTAGTGCGCGTGACGAAAGGGAAAGGCTTGCTGGTCAGTGGAGGGGTTGTTGCCCAGGCAGACTTGAGAGCGCCCAGAGACGTAGCAAATCTGTGAGCCCCAGAGTTCTTTAACGCTTAAGTCCCTTTTTTGACTATCGATAAAGGATTTCTCTTCTTGGACTGCCCCAGGATGGAGCGCATCATGCTTCAACAAGCACACCAAAATCTGTGGTCTTACGCGCCCGTAAGCTTGCATTCGGCCTCCTGCTTTTTTGTGTTGACTTTTGACCCCTTCAGAAACACGTAGGACTTTTAAAGCAGTATTTTCTGAACCCCAAATTATCATGCCAGGAGGATCTGCGGGGCAAACGAGTCAAGACAACGATGGAGGAACTGCAGTGACTGCTGCTCCTGCCTCAGGCATCACCCTCACCCCTACTACTTCAATTTCATCTACCTCGAAGAGTACGCCATTGACTGCCGTGTCGCAGCCTCAAATAAACGGCGGTCATAAGAAAAGACCGAGAGACGAAACTGACGAGCAAGATCAGAATCAGAGCGGTCCAGGCTCTGCTTCAACTTCGGATGCACGGCAGTCGAAGGTCCAGGAGACACGAGAAGGAGAAAAGAAAAAGAAACGGAAAAAGAACAAGGAATGAGCATGTTGTTCACTTGTTCGTCGAGATACGATATCTGGGTCTGATCTCGCTTGTACGTACACCTTCCCGCACCTATTCATGTCTCGCTCTTTGCTGATGGTGCGCGCTGCGAATAAGTTAGATTAAACACGTGCTCCTCATCTACAATCTCTGAAGCTCGAAGGCTCACGAGGATGTCATTGCTTCGTATCTCGCCTTCCATTGTTCTGTGATGTAGTTCGAACTGAACGTATTTTTGCTATCACTATCAATGCAGCCCGCTACGTTCCTTCGTCGCGTTGTGCTTTCCCTGTTGCGTGTGTGTCTAATGTTTGTGCTGCCCAAGGCATAGCTCTGGCCAGACTCAAGATCCAAAGTGTGCTCTTCTGTGCTTATCTATCTTTTCTGTCTTGCTCACATCCGAGCTCCCGAGCTTAGGGAGTACGCATGTTTTGCAGCAGGTTGCAACAACGAGAGCATATGGCAGTTTTCATAAAATCCATTACGCCACGAGGTGAAGTGTACCATAAGTTGTTTTTAGTCATGCCGCCCGCGAATATGCTTTGACATCGGTAATTATCGGCTATCCGAAGGGAAACTCACGTAATAATTAGAAATCTTTGCGCTTCGTTGCGTGAGCTGAGTTACTCGAAGCGATGGTCTCTGAGTAAGATCTTGTTTTCTCAGGTCCTCTGTTCAACCACTTACAGTCGGCCTCTAGAAATGTGTCTTCGATTATGGAATGGGCGGGATCTTCGACAGCTTTCGTGACGAAGGAGATAAGGACACTCCGAGTCCGCAGCGTTTATTGGAGCACGTTCTACGTAGCTAACGTGGTGATGAAAACTTTGCGTAGGCTCGGGCTGGAGCATGGGCTGCAAGGCAGTCCGTCCTTGGCTCATCATGGTTGTTAGGAGGTCCTCGTTGTGTTCAGATATCGAGCTGATCAGTAAAATCTTCAAGCATTTCACTGCATGCGGATGCTGACCGTCCTTACTTCTATGACCCCTTGCCCTAATTGGTTTGTTGCCGCAAGATATTCTGCTCACCTTCGAACTAAGCAACATACGTACATCCTTGCGGTGTGCAGACATCTCCATGTGGACATTTGACGGAAGAAGGGAAATGTGCATGAAAGGTATGTCGATAGAAGCATGGGCAGAAATTACTGAGGTTGAGAGGTACAGAGAGCTACTTGCGCAATTTTTTCGAGCTGAGCGTGGAGCCGCCAGACCTGAGCAAAGACCTGAGCAAAGGAGCTTTGGCGGTGGATGCAATCATAATCGGCTATCCCAAATTTGTGGCGACAGCTTCGGGGAGTCGCAACATTCACGGGGAAAGGCTGTTCCGCTGTGTTTCAATGTGACCTACGATATGATCTCATGGGCGGACACCTACCCGAGAAACTTCCATGAAATTGTATACTAGCCTGGATGGGCTCGATAAGAGTTTGTAACCCAGTTCACTGCGTTTGTAAGTGCAATTCATTTGGTTTCTGTCCAGGATTCACCGATGGTGTCGCAATCCTGCAGCATCTCCACCCAACTGCGGATTTCTTTTCAGTGCTTCCAAGGAGAAATATGAGCTTGTAGGATGGCTGACCATGATAGCGGACGACATTTTTCATAAAGAAGCTTTACTGTTGTCCGTATTTGGTTTGTAGGAACTTGACTCGTTGATGAACTTGCCTATTCCGAACACCTTCGATCTCCGGCCGGGTAAAAGCTCGGGACGAGTGATGGACGACCGGTAAATCATCTCTCGTATGGATGATATTGGGTAAATTTTCGGTAAGGTTTTCATTGTTTCCTGAGAGAGAGAGGTAACTAATTATACACTTGTTGAACGTCTAAGCTCGGGTGTTGGTTTCGTGCGTTTCAAGTATAGGTACCTGCAGAAAGCCAACCGGTTCCGGGGATGATAATTTTAATACTGCGTTCTGAACATAGATCGAGTTGCAATTAGACACTGTTCGAGGAAGCAGCATTCTAGGGTTACATCACAACTATTACAAGTACTCCAGTTCACTCGGATACAGAGCAAAGAGGCATGGTAGGCCTTAGAGGCCATCTGAAGACGACTTTTTAATTTGTAGCAAGTTCGTGACAGCATATGATTCTCAGTGAAAAGTGTGTGTACTCAAGTTCCTTTTCAGGAAGGTATCTCTTTTTCGCGGGGATCTGGTGAGTATACCTAGTTGATGCTCCAAATTCCGAAGTTTTGAATACATCGTCATAGGTAGATGTGTCTTGAAATAATTCCAACTGCACTTTCAGCTAGATCTATCCCAACTAAATCTATCTTCAAGAGCATTATCCTTCAAAAAAATGTTTCTCTTTGGCTAAGTCGAAGAAGCCTGCAATGCTCGAAGTTGCTCGAAGACTTGGATCAGGATCACAGCCACTCGCTTGAAAGCCAATCACGGCCGAGAACGCATGACTTTTGTAATCAGTAAGCGATTATCTTAAGCCCAAAACAAGCTCAAGAACCCCATTTAGGCTTGCACATGGACCGTAGCGACGACGTAACGAGATGTTTCTCCATTCAAATTATCCGTTTACCTGCTTTATTTTTGGGGAAGGTTCCTTCTGGTACCGCATATGTGCTGGCATCGCAATCCGCATGTATGTATTTAGTTATCAGCATTCAGTTCGTGCTTTCGCAAATTATTGGTGCAGGATGTCATGCGAACGTAACGCAGCGTACCGTGACGGTTCCCTTTATATTCGGCGACTCTTTCTTCGAGATCGTTAGACCCCATTTCTCAATCGTTCGGACTTGGCACAAGAGCCTGCTCTAGAGACAAAATGTCCTCTGTTTCTTCTGACGCATCCTTTGCCTTTGTACCTGGTGACTCGGTCTATGCGGCTAGAGGTCCACCCCCAACTAGCCCTGACAGAACGATAAGCAAAGAGAGGTCAGCAGAATACCCACAAGAAGTGTGGTGGTTCTTGTCCTGCCTTATTACGCTTGTTGCTGTCTGCCAATTCCTCTCCTTTATCTTCACAAAGTTATTCAAACGCACTATCGTGTCTTCCGATCTTGAAAAGAGCTCGGGCGCTCCTAGTAGAGGTTTGAGACTTCGAAATATTCCCTTGGCCCTCATCAACCTATATCGTATACTTGCTTTCCGCCTTACCATTGATGTTGGTTCTTTTTCGCTCAACTTCGCAGAGGTTATCCTCACGTTGATGTACATGGCGGCTCTCTTCACTTGGACATTCATAAACTGTGAGCATTGTCCACTTGTTTCAGCTCTTCTCTGTACTAAGATGGGACTTTGCGATAGCAACTGACACGAAGGAGAAGTTTGATTCGTCGTATTGGAGCAACCGAGCTGGTGCCATCGTTGCAAGTCAATTTCCATTGATAACTGCTCTTGGAACGAAGAACAATTTGATTTCGTGTAAGTACTAGTGTTACTTTCCCGCAAACTCAACGCCTTACGCCATCCGCAGTGATCACTGGCATTAGCTATGAAAAGGTGAATGAATTGCTTACATCTTCATGACCCTGTACTGATATAAGCTCAAGTTAAACTATCTCCATCGTATGGCCGCACGTGTCGTTTTTGTTTTGATGTGGGTTCATGGGGGAACTAAGGTATGGGCATTTTCCTGAACTTATGGCGATCTTAGATTAAGTTCTCCTTTCAATCATAGATACATGCCGGGTAGGGTCTAATTTGCTAAGAATTACTTCTTGTGCTCACGACTTACTTAGTATAGACTGGGCATTGGGCGAAATGTGGCTTCGTCTCGGTCTTCTTTCGGCGGCTTGTCTGACGTTGTTGTGTATCGTTTCTCTACGACCAATACGTGCGCGAGCATATGAGCTCTTTTTCTATACGCACATGACCTTGGTCCTGTAAGTTTTTAAATACTGTAGGGAGGAAGATATCTGACATTTCTCCGAAAGCCTGTTCCTTGTCGGAGCTTATACCCACACCAAAGAATTCATGTAAGTGTATTGTTTTGGAATTCCTGCAACCTGCTGACGGTCGATATCCTCTTCAGGTTCGATGTCTACATCTGGCCTTCATTTGTTATCTGGGGCTTCGATCGAGTAATCCGCTTCATGCGTTTGATCATTTTCAATCATTTGTACTTCGGATTCGGATCCAAGGCAAAAGCTCTTGATGCTACCACTGAGCTACTGACGCCTCGGCTCGTTCGGTTGACCCTGAAACGGCCACCTCATTTCCATTGGTCGCCTGGCCAAGTTGGATATCTTATCACACCAGGGGTATCTCTCCTTCCATTTGAAGCTCATCCCTTCACTATTGCGAGTTATGACTCGCGTATGAGCTCGAAGGAAGTCAGGCTTGCTTTCGATACACCCTCCCCTCAGGATTCGCAGAATCATGTTGTGGAATCACCCGTTTCGTACTGGAAGGAGCTTGTCTTCCTGATTAATGTGCAGGAGGGATTTACCAAGCATTTGGGCGCAGTCGCTGAAAAGAAAGGCACTGTCAAGGTTTATGTGGACGGGCCGTATGGGTTCTCACCAGATACCACCTCGTATAACACTTCCGTATTCATTGCCGGTAAGTTTCTCCTGCATAGACAAATCTTACAAGCTCAACGGCGCTTTAGGTGGTTCTGGAGTATCGCACACTCTTCCACTATTGTTAGACACCATTGAGTATGTAATCTTCCTTTTTTTGTCTAGTTCCTGCTAATCGGCCTCTATTAGACAAGCGCGCAACGGAAAGGGTGTTTGCCAACGAGCTGTATTCATATGGAGCATACGAGACTTCAGTAAGTGTCTGATAGTCTTCTGATTGCTTATCGATTTACTAAAACCGCCTTTTCTTCGGCAGGACACCTTCGATGGATCTCCGATGCTCTGTTCAACGCCCTGACAATTGCTCCTGAATCCTTGAAGGTTGAGATCCGGATATTCATAACTGGTTCATCTATCCCTGATAGCGCCGCTCCATGGGATGTGGAATCCACGCACTCCGGATCGACTTCTAACATCAACTCGCCAGTCACTGAGAAGCCGGGAAGCGCTTCCGCATTGCTGAGCCTTCCTCACGTGAAGTTATCCGAGGGTCGTCCACCGGTCTCGGAGTTGTTATTAGAGGAGGCTGAGAAAACTAGAGGAGGATCGATGTCGGTATCAGGTCAGTATCGCCGCATTCATAGTTTGAAGAACAACACCTGATGGTGAGCCTATGCATACTACAGTTTGTGGGTCTCAAGCTATTGCGAACGCTGTACGCCGCGGACTTAGTTTCCCGGTAGCTGGCCCGATGAAAGTATTGAGAGGAGGAGCCAGCATTACTTTGCACGTAGAATCCTTTGGATATGCTTAGATTGGGAGGGACAGGATTGGACACTTCTGTATCGTTAATTTCTGTACTTTTACATGCGAGTTTGATGATTGTCTCGATGTCATTATACCACTACAAAAACTATAGAGATTTTGGACTTGTGCACTCGAACCCAAAGTGCTCGTTTTCTGATATGGAAAATCGTGAATTAATATGAATATGACGACTGAGAAGTATGCATAGATGGGAATTTGTCCAAACTGATTCTATGGGCGAGATGGCCGAGTGGTCTAAGGCGCTAGATTTAGGTCCTTTCCTAACCTCTAGTCATTCGTGGCGTGGGTTCGAATCCCACTCTCGTCATTGAGAAAGAAAGGTGTATGTTGGAGAATATATTTTTGTGTAACACTTATACTAAACAAGTTTTAAGAAAAAACAAAACTCAGCATTCACAATATAGGAGCATCCAGTGTATACATATATCCATGCGCAATTAAGGAGGCATCTATAACTCCAAAGTCTAAGGCTACCATAGGCCTATCTATAACCCCCTGGGACCTTGCATGTGCCTAGTGTTAAACCTGAACACAGCATCCTCATCTCAATATGAAAGCACTGTCACGTATTAAAGCGGAACATACTGTGTGGGGTCATACTTGGCATAGGTACTCTTGAGGAATTCATAGCCGCCGTATGTCTCAAAGACATCTTGCTTCTCGTCACACTCATTTATGTATAACGGTAATCCAGGGGTGCTCGGCGCTCTAGATAATCGAGACAGTAGGTGCCATATACGCCACGTATTCAAAACGGAGGCAAAGCAGGAGTTGAAATAACAGGGTTTTACTCACTGACTCAAAAAAAGCTGCCTTCCTGCCTCCATTTCCTCCGAAATTTCCGTGACGCCCGATGGAAGAGTCACCTGGAACTGAATCGCGTTGTATCCCCCACTACTATTGATAATAGGCGGGTCCATAGGGTTGCCACCTCTTTCACGCCCAATCATAATTTGATGGTTTAGGACAGGTGTGAAAGCGAGAACGGTGGAATCGAGTTGGGAAGCGAAGGTTAGGGTGAAGTTTGTGAACAAACGGTAGGTTTCTAAATAGAGATCGTCGGATTCGGAGCTGCCAGAAAGCACTGAAGCACCGAAAAGCTGTCCGTGGCCGCTTGCGTTGGCAGATTCGGCGAGGAGATTAGAAATATCTTGATAGCTTAGAGGTCCGAGAGAGGACAGAGTTGAGGGGATGGAGAGAAATTGGGAGAAGGTTTTGTTAAATACATTTTCGGTACCGTTGTAGAATAGGTTGGCGGTAATAACGGGGGTTACAGAGGAGTTGGTTCCGATGACATTGGCGAAGAATGTTAGTATTGCTTTAAAAAAGAATCATGGAAGAGTGAGTGATGTACTATGCATGCCGTTGGTATGTATAAAGACTTACCAGCGTTTGGATCTTCTGTATCGCGGACATGACTAGCAACAGCTTCGAGGACAGCCTCTGAAGAAGAGTTGGGGTACTGAACTCAAACCTCAAGCTTCAATGTTTTATGACATGGACTTGGGGCGTACTTACAAGAATTTGACCCCCATACCAAAGCTTGTCGTCTTTCGTTCCAGTGTGTATCGCCTGCACCTCATACCTCGTAACAACCCCAAACCTATTCGCACCCCCCTTTAGCGCGCGGAACAGATCTGCATACTGGTTATCTACAGTTGCAGTGACCATGCTGCCGTTAACGAGAACGACGTCAAGGGAGACGTAGGTGTCAGAGGCGAAACCGTGGGCGGGAGAGAGAAAGCTAAGACCTCCGCCGAGTAGAAGGCCGGTGCCTACATCACTGATTTTCAAGTGATGATGTGAGTACCGTAAATATACACATACATATATATGCACCGAGCACAGTGGAACAGAGAATACTCACTTGACACGGCCACCGACAGGAGCAACGCCTTGAGGCTCGAGAATGGTCACTGCCTCTCCCCACCGAATACCAGGTAGAAGCGTGATGGTATCACTCTCTGCATTGTATGAGGTATCGTTCATAAGTAAAAACGATATCAATACGCCATTTTGAACGCTGGCATACGATTCCCGCAAACAATGAGAATGAATTGGTCAGGTAATCGATCATTCACATCCCATGATACCCGGACATATCATAGTGTTATGTGACTTACTTATTCCACCCCTTCATCGCGCTATGTCCCCCCGCCTGGACCGCATAGTCAATATCAGCACCGAAGATAGCTTGCATAGCAGCCTGCACATGTGATCCGTCGCGAGGGAAGACGATGCAGCTGGGTTCGAACTCAGTGTTGAAGAGGTTCCATGGGGCTGTTACGCCAGCTTCGTATGTGGGACCGGAAGAGTTTTGCACGAGGGAGGACCCGAGGGTTCGTTGGAGGTGAGCACATGCTTGTTGAACCTGCGCTAATGATGTGTTGGATTGGAAATCTGAGCAGGATACAAGGAGAGGAAAGAGGAGGAGGAGGAAGGAAAGAACGAGGTCTGACCAGATATTCATAGTATCCTGCGCTCAGTCCGGAGTGTTGGAGAAAGCGTGTGTCTCTGAGAGAGACGAGGAGATGCGAGAATGTCAGGTCGACATGAAAGATCTTTTTATATGTTTGATGCCGAGAACCCGTTGAAAACATGATGCATTTCCCCATATAAATCTAAGACACGATTAGTCTGTCTCATATTGAATTGCAAGTTAGGAATACGCCACCTATGATCGTTTTGTGTGATGTTCGACATACAAAATCGAAGGCACGAGCCTACATAATCGGCTGCACATCTGACCCCGGACTGGCGATGGCGTGGTGCTGTCCAAGGGTAATATTGTTACCTGCAGGCAACATGAAGGGTGCGCCCATTTACCATTCAAGATCGAAGAATGTATTTCCGCGTCTGCAGGAGGATGCATGTTCAAATGTTCATAACCGCTAGCGTCGAGCGTCGTCGACGATACTGTTCAGTATGAACAGGAGTGATGTTATGTTATGTAGTGGAGCTGAGCACTACGTGCCGTCATCTTAGACCCGCAGTAGAAATTCGCACTGAGCTGGAAGACAGGCGTCGACCAGCTGGTAAACTTGGGTGTTCCGTTGGAAGGGAGCAGAGTACAGGTTTCGGCCCGCTGGGAAGAGTAGTGTTATATTAAAACTCCGACACATGGCGCGATCTCGCCGTATACAATGTCTCATGTAATCAGGATCACGTCAGCCGAAAAGTGTGTCTGCCATCTTGGTACGGGATTAAGGTGCTGAAGCTTTTGAAACCGTATTGTATTCCGATGATAAACAAACCAAGTACAGATGACATGACCATTACCGACCTAATAGGAATAGTGTGAAAAAACAATAGTAAAAGCTTTGGTATTACACCTGAACATGCGACCTATCAAACTGATCTCTCCAATCCATAAACCCTTTCAATGGAACTTCACCACAAAGCTTTTTGACAATCTGGTGTATCTCATCCAGCGACTAGATGATGTATAATCATCAGCTATTGCACTACACAAAACAAGGGGATACCAAAGAAAAGAAGGAACACCTCGACTCACCTGTAACAATTGAAACACCGCAACGACGCCTCCAGCATAATACATGTAGTCCACAGATGAGACCCTCTCGAACGTGATATCCTCGTACTGTTCCAATCCGTTCGAAGGTGAGGTATGGTGGTGATGACTATGGCTGTGGTGGTGGTAAAATAGCCGCTCGACGAGATTCTGCGGAAGAACTTGATGAAGGGGTTCGGTGGTACGGAGGGATTGAGAGACAAGGGAGAAGACAGTCATTACTTCCGTGATCTAACAGTCACGACTAAGCACCGAGACAAGTCGAGAAAGTCCAAAAAAAAAACGCACAAAATTGGGATTCAGGACTCGAGTACTGTGGAGGAATTTGACTCTCCATTCATCGTCCAGGTGAGAAAGAGCGCCTCCCAGCTACCAAAACATGTATTGAATCGTTAGCACGAGCCAAGGAAACAGAGGAGAAGCACATACCTGCGCTAAAGCGCTGACCATTTCAGACTGAACATCAACAAGTTTCTCATATTCCTCCGCAGGCCACTTGCCCCTAATACTCCCCTCCCACTTTGCAATCCCCGTCAACGCCCTGAGCGCAGCAATCTCATCCGCAACACCGACAAGCCGGACTCTGAACTCCTCGACCCACTTGGGCGGCGGTCGTTCGTCGGCATTTGTCGCCTTAGATGTACCGTCGGACTCTAAGTCTCCCTTCGAACTATCTCTCTTGTCTTTCTCTCTTTCGACCAAAGCGTCGCCCGATATCCACGCAGATATCAAATACCCATACAAGGCGGAGATGTTCGCAATCGACGAAGCGTTACGGTATCGTACGGCTTTACGACCCGAGGTCGGAGGTAACATCATCATTATGAACGACGCAGCGGAGCCTGCGAATAGCAGAGTTGCATTAGAAGACCGGAGGGAAATGAAGGCGAGGAGAGGAACCAACCAATGACAACAAGTGTAAACCTCTTCCATGCAACACTCCACCCAATACCTGTGTAACATTGTCAATCTAGTGAAGCAGCGCCAGTTTAAACACCACACGCACCCGGCGACGCAAACTGCGAAACATGCCCGTCAACCCACGAATACCCCACAACCAACGCGAATGTAGCCTTGATTGAACAAAGCAAGTTTTACATTATTACTTCTCCTTCTAAACTTCATAGAATGCACCACTCACGCAAGTTAAAATGATTCCAGCAGCATACTGTGGTGGCGCGAAAAGCCTTACGAAGATAAGCGGGAGAATGCCGAGACCTGTAGCTGCAGCTGCACCGTAAGGGTTTCCGATTCCGTGTCCGTTGCCTAGAAGAACGCCCAGTTATTAGTTAGTGGGTCCGAAAAGGCAGAAGAGAGCTACACACCCATATACCAAGCAACGAGCCCAACAACCAACCCAACAAATGTACCCGCCAACCTCGTGATTAGATTGAATATCTGATCCGCAGCATAGATGTTGAGCGTGGTTTGAGCCATAATAAGCGCCCTATGAGAATAATCTCATTAGCAAAGCGAACGACCATAAAGTAGGGCAGGATGAGGGGGAGGGGAAGGGATCGGCAGAAAAGAATAGGAGGAAGAGGAGGAGCAGGAGAAATAGGAGAAGTAAGAGATATAGGAAAAGGGAAGGGTAGAAGCTCACCAAACACCTTTCTCGTCATAATAAAAGTCTACCCAAAGATACCTTGTCAGTTTCCTGGAACTAGAAAACAAGCGCCACTCACACGCAGTTCTCTTAACAACAGAAGGTAACCAAAGCGCGATCGTGACAAACACGTATTTGAATGCGAACTGTCCAGCATCAGCGTTAGCTAGACCTCTCACAGGAAATAGACGCCCAAAAGAAAAAATACAAAGGAACACATCTCCCTCAAAATGAAGACTCGAAAACCCCATTCACTCACCATAGCCTCAGCGGTCTTAGTCCACCTATAAAACTCATGTACACCATTCATAACCTTCTGAAGCGCATTCGTTGGAGGTCGGCTATCCGGATCCAGACCTACATTCCATTATCCATTTAGTCCAAGCAACATAAAACGAGAACAAGACCCACGATAATTTTCTTCCTTCTCCTCTTGTTCGTTCTCCTTGCGCCTTTCGTCCTCTCCCCAAACACCCTCATCATCCCACCCCTTTCCTTCTCCCTCCTCCCCCCTCGCACCTCCTCCTCTACTTCGAATCAACTTCCAAATCTTCGTCAGACCACCAGGTGCCCACAATCTTTGACGACGGCGCTTGGCGGATGTTTTACGAACGTACTCGAGGAGGTTCACAACGGAATAAGAGACAGCGAGGATATTCATACTGAATACATTCGCTATGAATAGCGAGCGGAGGGGAGCAGATGACCGTGGTATTTGCGGGGAGGTATCAGCATCAGGGCCGAGGTCGGAATCACTATCAGCGTCTGCGTCTATATCAGCAGATGTACCCTCTCCTTCTTTCTTCAACAACGGTGTAAAAGGCTCAACAATTCTCCCCCTTCCTTCATTCACGTACACCTCCCTAGCTTTCTTAAGCCTCTCAATAGCTTCATCTAACCTTTTCAGCTCAGTCTCCTCTCCTTCTCCTTCCTCCGCCCCCGTGCTGCCCTTCTGCTTGGTCTTATTCCCTCTCCACCTCCTTGAATTAATACCCACCAACACACTCCTCACACATGCCAATCCATCCACCACTGCTGTCCTAAGCTCTTTCGTAGCATCCTCAATAATAGGCAAGACATCCGCTAGACGTACGCCATGGACTGTTTCGAGTTCGGTATTGATAGTCGTGATGTGCGATAGGAGACGCGTGTCGGATGTGCTTGGCTGAGCAGGAGGACGGGGAGGCGTAGTGGAAGACGAAGACGAGGAAGACAACGATGATGATGAGGAAGAGGAGGTGGAGGTGGTGGAGGTGGTGGAAGCGTTAGACGCATCTTTTTCCTGCTTTCGCTCTCGCAATACCACCGTCTGCCCAACGAGTTTCGCAAATGACTGCAGACCACCTACATATATGCGCGTCAGTCGAATGAAGAACCACGCGAACAGAAGGCAAAAATATTCCACTTACCGACCCGAGTTACCAACACCAATAACGGTTCAATTGTATTCTTCACATCATCACTGCTCCACCTTCCATAACTAAACTCGAGTGACATGAAAGCCGAAGTAGTCATCACTAGCAAATTTCAAACGAAACCGCATCAATACACACTCAAAACGATAAAGAAAGAGGAACCTCTCTACTCACACTGCTTTTGAACTGCAACAACCAAACTCCTTGTCCCAACAATCCTCCCCATCAACTTCCCACCTCTGCTCAACTCCTCCATATCCCCCTGTTTCCCGGCTTTCAGCACCTCGTCCTGTACCCGGACCAACCCCTCGGCCCTTTCAACTTGCTCGCAGATAGCCCTGAGTACCGAATGTGACATCGTCTCGGGGAAGACGAACACGGTAAGGACTAAAGCTATCGCTGTATATGATGCCACCGAGATTAGGAGGGAATTTAAGAGCGTTGGTTGGAAGGTGGGGAAGAGAGGCCCTATGGACTGTATGTGAGAGTCAAAGAAGATATGATGAGCGAGTGAGCTAGAGAGTATATAGAAATAGCGAACACGCACGCAAAATATATCGACAGCTATAGTCCCAAATATACTCATGAGTGTAAGCTTCGGGGTGTACGCTCTGAGTAGTCCGAATAGAAACACTGCGAGGCCTAAGAAGCACCCATACACCGCTGAAGATCTATTCCCGCCTTCCGTTTCAACTCGAGAACAACGTACTAAAAACGCGTCGTGACATACCTCCTATCCAAGAACAAACCGTGAAAGACCGCAGAGGTTTGTGCTAGAGTTGGATTGTCTTGTAAGGCGGGGTTATTTTGAATGCTAGTAAACGGATAATACGGCGATTCATCTATGAGCACCCCAACGACTAGAAGATGTAAAAAAAACGATGAACACACCTATTCTGAAGCTGGGCGGTTGCAGCACGAAGAAGAGCTTGACTACGCGAGGCGTTTGCTGCTCGCATAGCTGCGACACCAAAGCCCCATCCCAGGAGGAGACCAATGACCAGAGTTGACATCATCTGCCAGAGGAAAAAAATTGAGACGAAGATTTCGACAAATATCAAGAAAAAACGCGAAACGCACGAAGATGAATAGCTGAACAGGAAGGTTGGGCGGGAGGAAGAAGCTGCATAGAACGGTGAAGAATGCACTGAGAAAAATGAACTAATCAGCTCAAGTTGAAATCGCTAGAAGTGAAGATGAAACTCACGCAGAACCCAGAGTATTCAATGATGCGTTCGGTAGAATTAACACATATGCCACCCAAGACGCCAGCCAGCACCTCAAAAGCACCTTGATAGATCTCGGCGTCGTTAAGTTCTTCACCACCCACGGTGGCAGATGGGAAGCTAAGAATTCTGGTATCGAGCTTTTGGACTTTTTGGTTTCTTTTTCTTGTTGGCCGTGCATCGATTCCGAATTTATCATCTCCTGCTCTTGTTTCTCTCCTTTTACCCCTTCAGACGAAGATACCTTCGCCTCGACTGAGGTTGGCGGCGTAGTTTGTGCTGTAGCTTTCGGTTCTGTAGACATGGCTGATAACGATTAGAGGGTCAACATGAGGTCGTGGAGGTTGGAAGAAGATTAAAAGGTAATTTCTATTGGGCGGCAGTTGGGCGGAAGTTTCATCATCATCATATCCACTGTTGAGATGTTCGACGCGATCATCAGGAAGCGCCCGATCCTTGTACGTATACAGACCGGCCCTCAAGCTTGCAAGCTCACCGCATTCTGTATTCATTATTTGCCTTTGACACTCATGTTCAGTAATTTTATCGTTTATCTTATGGGGACAGAAGAGCTTGGAGTTTCTTCAAGTATGTACTCAAAATTTTCTACTTCTTTGCCTTCAGTCCCTTTTGGAGGAGCACACGTTTGATACTCATGGAATACCCACAGTAACCCGTCGATGCCCGCTTTGCATTTAGACCAGTTCGATCGTACCTGGGTACGTTCATGCTGAAGTTCGTGGGTTGTGGCATCGCGTAGGTGAACGCTCGGAAAATCCACTCCAAACTACATACTAAGAGCGGTGTTCAACAGGCACAGCGACGTCTAGGCTCTGCGAACCTCGACGCCACAATACCGTGACGATTAGGACAATCATCTTCAGTTCGGTCCTATTCTGGAATTCTCTGAATATATAACAATTATATAGATCTCAACTACTAAACCCCTCACAACCCCGCCATCTTCTTCAGCATCGCAAACTCGGCATTTCCAGTCGCCTTACATAGCGCATAGAATTTTGAGGTCGGGTTGGCCAAGAGCACTCGTGGTCTGAGTAATTGCGGATGTTAGTCGCAGTATAAAGAAAAAACATGATCAAAGATACGCACTGGTCGAGTTCAACTATACGCCCCTGTTCCAATAGCATAATCTACGCAAAGGGTAAGGTCCAGGTGAACGGTGCGAGATAGGAATACAGAGTATAACACACCCTATCATAGTCAATGACCGTTCGTAGTCGATGAGCAATTGTCAGAATAGTACTATCGGCGAATTCTCTGTGAAGCGACTAATCAATGATCGGCCTCAATGTTCAACGAAGGATGTGCTCACTGTCGAATGGTCTTTCCGATAAGCTCGTCAGTGGCGTAGTCGACACTAGAGCAAAGATTTAGTATCACTCCATGGTGACAGGTAGGCGAACTAACCTAGCGGTGGCCTATAAGAAACAGTAACAAGTGAGCATTTTCCAAAAAACGGGCAGCAGAGTATTTACCTCGTCCATGACAAGAACTTTTGACCGCTTGAGGATAGCCCGTGCCATGCAAAGCAGCTGCTTTTCACTATCCACGAGTCAGCAACCGTGCGCAAGTTTGCGAACAAACTTGTATCAAACCTACCCAGTGGAGAAGTTTTCGCCACCTTCCGACACAGGCGAGTCGAGGTTACGGAAAATGTTGGTGTTGACTGTATCGTCCTCTTCGACCGAGATGCTTGGGATCAGATGCACCCGACGTAAGACCTCGAACTAAGAGAAACGTCAGTATTACCCGTTCACCAAGACAAAGCATGAAAACCAACAATCTCTGCATCCTCGTATTCATCAAAGACATCAAGAGTCGTGCGTAGCGTTCCCGACAAGATCGTTGGATCCTCTACGACAATCATCAGCGAACATAACTTCTTTGACAAAGAAAAATACGCACGAGGAATAATGGTCAGCCTACTTCTCAGGTCTGTAAGACCTATTTTTGATATATCGACGCCGTCCACGAAGATACGGCCTTCAGTAGCCTCAACAAACCGGAAAAATGACAGAGCCAAGGTACTTTTGCCACTACCAGTCCTACCGAGAATTCCAACCTTTTCACCTGGACGAATCTCAAAGTTCAGACGGTGTAGAACATTGGGTAGCTCGGGCTTCACAGAATAGCTATCAGAATGAGGAAATCTACGGCAATGCCAAGGAAACGTACAGCGTAACGGATAACAAGGTCTTCACATTTGATAGAGCCAGATGATGGCCAAGAAGCCGGAGGCCTTGGCTCAATGAATTCCGGAGGTTCTCGTTTCAACTCAGAGTATTCTTTGACTCGCTCTAAAGCAACCTGTGAAGTCACTGTCAGTGCAATGACACGTAGAAAGGATGGCTCGACTGACCATAGATTGTTCCAAACCCACGAAACGTCGAACCTGGGGAACTAGTCAGCAGTTACACCTCTGAAATCAAATGAAGCTCCTACCAAGAAAAAAAGATCTCCCGTGATCGTGTTGGCGAAAGCGAGCGAAAATCCAGCTAGAGAAGCACTGATGCTTGGATTCAAAACCGAGACAGCGGCCATTGCCCCTAAAATGCCGCAAGAGAGGATATTGAACCTAATGGACAGCCACCTATTGGCTGTGTAAAGTACATGAACATGAAAGAGAAAGTATAGAGGGAAGTTCATTGACATACCTCCCCACCTCCAATAGTAAGGATTCGCATTCTATAGGAAATGAGGATTAGAACAATGAAAATCTTCAGCGAACAGGTTATTCACAGTGTCAACACAGCGAAGCATATCCCTGAGGAATTTGGAGGATGCGCCGAAAGCACGAATAATAGTCACACCAGCAATTATCTCCCCGTAAATCGAGTAGAGCGGTGATCTGGTAACGGACTCTGCGATACCGTTGAGCCCCGACACATGATATATAGAGAAATTCATCTTACCCAGCCTTCTCATATCACGAGATGTCTGCCCGTAAACCTTTGCATCTATAGAAGAGGCGTCAACACAACCAATACGACAACAAGTCCAGGAATACTTGCCACTCCAAAAAATGCTACCCAGAAGTAATGCAGCAATGATGAAGGGGAAACCACCAACAATGCTTACAGTGACCAATGTAGTTGTCATGGACATGGCATACATTACTGTTCGGCCAAAATTGTCAGAGAGACTACTGTCGATACCTATACGTGGGAGGGGAGGTGAAAACTCAGAAGAACACTAAGGTAATTCCAAGAAAAAAACTGTTACCTTCGAAATCTTGTCCAAACCGGTTTAGCAGTCGACCACGCGAGACGGTATCGTGGAACCGAATGTTGGCAAACAAAACCGTTTCGAGGAGCCCTGGCAGAAACGAATACTTAAGCGGATTGCGAAAAGCGTTGTGAAGCAAAGACCCTCACTCTTGTACAAAGCAGCGGACGCGTGAATAGAACCAGTATCTGTTTCAGGTCTTAGCAACCTCATCTACAACGTTTCATGAGTGACCAACTCACATAGAACAAACCACCGAAGTGTGGTAACGACCAAACCTATAAAAACGTGTCATTTGAGCTGAAAAGATACTCCAATGAACTCTCAACGAACCAACTGCAGTCACCTATACCAGGAGTCAGCATTGGAAAGAAAAAACCCGTTAATTACAACTCACCAATGCATAGACACCAACATAAAAACCAGGCCCTCTCTGCTGATCTTTATCAAGAACCGAAGCAGACCAGATCCTACAATCCAATTTAGCACCACACACAAAATCCATATCCAAAACCCAGACATACTTTAACCACCCATTCTCAGCTACAGGGCTAAGCGCAGCCAAAGCAAACATAAGAACGAAAAACACCCAATACCAAGTAGATCCACAAGCACTAAGATACGTCATCCACACATCCTTCCTAACCCTCCCAACAACACGAGCTTCCTCTTCGACCAATTTCCGAGCAGGTTTCTTCTCCTTGACAGGAGCAGGAGCAGGGACGATAGTCGTAGTCTCCGAGCTCGGCTCCGAACTATCCAAATTATCCGACGCAGGAAGTGCAACTTGAGATATAGCTTTCTCCTCTTTCTCGTCATTGACGTCCATAGTCGATTGAACTAACGAACGCATGACATCGGAAGCCTGGAAAGACTCTCGGTCGCCTTCGAATTGGACTCGACCATTATCTAGAGCTACGATGTAGCTAGCGCCCGGCGCGCAAAGTTGGACGTGGTGGGAGACGAGGATGACTGTACGGTCCTTCATTAGCTCTCCTTTGAGACACTCGTGGTATAGGTGATGGGCGGTGTGCGCATCGACTACATACAGACTAGTCAGCTCAATCAAAGACCTTGGTTTTCAAGAAGCGTACCAGCAGAAAGAACATCGTCTAGAAGTAAGACCGAGGCTCGGGAATATACAGCACGAGCAAGTGAAACTATAAAGGTTCTTGATCAGAGCATGGCTAACATTTTTCATGATATCTCATTCACCTCTAGCCTTTTGACCACCAGACAAATTGACCTGTCATTTACTGATCAGCACGACGTGCGAAGACGAAACAAAAAGCTATATGCTTGATTCTTACACCACGTTCACCAATCTCCGACTCATCTCCATCTTCAAGGATATCCATATCAGCTATCAAAGCGCAGACCTAGAAACCAAATCAGACGTGGGATTATTCCGACTTGAAGAACACCTACCTCAAGCGTTTTCTGATAACGAGCTTCATTGTACGGCAGACTGAACAGAATGTTATCTTCAAGGAGCGCGCATGAGTACATAACAACCCACTTCCCGATTCAAGCTCAAACACACCTTTAATAGACGCATTACGAAGCCAAGCAGTCTAAACATGACATAACAGTGAATAAAAGCTAAAACAAAACAAAATCACGAAACCCTAACCTGCGGAACATAAGCACAAACTCCCTGGACAACCCAACTCTCCTTCGGATCTATTTCCGTGAACTTTGATATAATATTAGGAGGTGACCTTGGACAAAACATCTGTCCAGCCAAAACATCTGCTTCGCCCAGAAGAGCTACACGCACAACAAAAACAATCCCACATCAGCAAAGGCACTCCCACACATCCCGTCCAGCAACTCCAAGCATGAGCATTCCCACTCACCAAGTAGCATAAGCGTCTTCCCAGACCCCAACTTCCCACAAATCAATGAAAGCTCTCCAGTCGGGAATTTAAGATTCATATCAACAAGAATAAACTTTTGTCGAGGAGTTGCAGCAGCGGAAGGCGCATTACTAGCTTGTGAACGGTCTTGTGGCCAGGTAACGGTACACGATTGGAATGCAACCGTTTGGGATTGTTGGTCAAGGGGAAGGACGGAGGAGACTTCTGCTGTGTTGAGATATTTCTCGATACGGCGCATGGATACTAAACTCTGTGAGAATGAGATGAGAATGAGAATTAAGTGAGTGGGGGGAAGTGAATGAGGGACTGGAATCAAACGCAACTTGGAGCACGTTGATGAAAGTCTCGGGAAGAGCATTGAGAGCAAATTTTAGCTCGTTGAAAACTGGAATAGAAATGTCAATGAGGGCACAGTAATGATTCTGAAGACCAACCCATGATCTGAAAAAAAGGCCGCATCAATACCATCGCAGGCGATATGTGTATAAGGACAAGAAACCCACCGAAGTGAATGCAATCGAAGGTGTGAGCTCTTGCTTCCTAACGACCGTAAAGTGCCAGAACGATACCAGTGTCACCAAGATAGGAGAAGTGTTCCTGTATGAACAATCGTTAGCTATATTCAAAACGTACTACGTGGTGCAGAAGTACCAAATAGCATTCCAGAGCGTCTAAATTAAAATCAAATGTCAGGGCCGAAGGTCGTTAATTAAACGATTCAAATATAAACTCACCTCAATGGTATAGTTAAGTCTTTGGTATTTTAACTCCTTTTCACGAATTTTCAGCACGCGAGCTTCAAAGCTCCGTTCCCAAGCCATAAACTAGAGGGAAATATGAGAAAGAGTGTGGAGGGTCACCATAACCGACTGAATGCTGACTTTAAGCATTCTAATACCACCAAGAATCTACATATGATATTGTCCGCAGTGAGCCAAGGTTCGTTCACTTTAGACACTGACAGTGGGGACCTACCTCATTCATCAAAGAAATCCTTTCATCACGAGATTTCATTAGATTATCCTGAGCACCTAAGGTAAAGCGTGAACAGCCGCGAAAGGGATAAAGCATGAATGTCCTAGACTTACCAACGACGACTTTCCCAGCAAAGTGATTCATAGGCAAGAAAAGACACGTCACCGCCAGGCCAAAGAAACAAGATACACCTATTCAATAGATAAGCAAGGAAACCGAAGGGCTTTACTGTTAAAAACACATACCAAGCAATTTGAATAAGAAAATAGTTCCAATGACAAGTTCTATAGGCGAATCTGTAAAGCAATATGTATATAGTATATCACAACGAGAATCAAACAAACACTTACCGACAAGGGTGAAGAAATGCCACGCAAGTTCACCAACTCTATTCACATCCGTGGTCATAAGCGTCATAATCTGAGCCTTGCTCGAGAAATCGCTCTCATTATCATCTTTCTTCTGTTCTCCCTCCACACCATCTTTATCCTTCGCTGGAGGCGCAGAAGAGACAGAATCCTTCCTAACGAGAGTCTTGGCAAAAAGAACGGAGTTGAGTTGGATACGTAAGCGGACTTGGATTGTTGTAGTTGAGATGGACCACAGCTGAGCCGTGACTGAGGGAAGGAAAAGTAAACGACGTTAGAGAAAGCAGACGGGTAGAGAAAGTATGAAGGAGAAGCTCACTAAGATGAACGATAAGACTAGACGTGAACAACCCCGCAACATAAACCCATCCCCAACCCGGGTCTTTTCTTTCCGGATCAGCCTCCAAGTACGACACCAACAATCGCATGAAGAAAGGAGGGACGTAGAATATCATCGCCGACACAGCTGCAAGCCAGAACTGCACAGTGAGGATGCCGATATTCAGACGGACAAGCTTGTATCCCGTATTCCAACCTGAACCAGGTTTGGGCTTCCAGGAACCTATTTGTAGTTTGAGACTCGTTAAAGCCTTTTTCATTCGTGAAAAGTTGACGGTAGCGCGCATGTTGGCGGGGACGATGGGAAGGTCACCGATTTCGAGACTCTCTGAGATGCTGCCGAGCATGACTACTTTCGTGGTGTAGGTAAAGTACAGGTAACCCCATGGTGAAGCACCTGGATTATTTCGTTATAAGAGATCACTCTCTTTCTCGTGAAAGCTCGACTCGAGACGTACCGAACATGCCAGTTACGTTCTCTTCATCAGAATTCGTCTTCGTAGCGACGGTCTTTGCTGAATAAATGAATTCCGGAGGATAGTGCAGACGTGGACCTTGACGCGAAGAGAATACCCAAAGGCATGATAAGATGTAGAGTGCAATGGTTGTGTACCATAGGTACTGTGCCACCGTCGATGCCTCCAATTCTAAGGCGACTGGGGCGGAATCAGGAAGTATTGCAGAGATCCCGAGCAATAGAGTCGCGATGAATAACAGCGCTGCAAGGTGTATTATAGACTCGGAGTGTCGTTCCACTGTATCTTGCTTGATAGAGCGCGCGGAGACGATGACGAGGTACAACGCAAAAAAGACATTGAGAATACGCGTAGCCAATTCGCCGGGCTCGTCAGAGATTGACAAACCGAGATGCACGGTTTGAAGAATTACGATGACGATCAATAGAGAGCATAAAACTAGCTTCCTTAATCTCGCCTTTGACCAACGTCAGCGATCGAATCCTCTCAGTTGTATGTGATACAGCAACACACCTTTTTCCAAAACCTTTCCTCCTCTATTGGGTATCCTTCCAAGAAATCTTCCGAACTCGTGACGTCAAACGGATCCGGGATATCAACATGAGACTGTTGAGCATGAGTAGGCAGCTGTATCTTTCCGTCTTTCTGACGATTCAATACGAGCGAAAGCAAACTAGCAGCAGCGCATATCGATAGAACTACGGCAATTTCGAGCTGAAACCGAGGCATACAACTGTCTAAGTCGAGAAAGAGAGTGTATGGCTTCCGAATTAGCTGCGACTTCCAAGTTTTCCTGGAATAGAGGAAATAAGAAGCTACGAATCGCGTCGGTTAAGTGTTATATAGATGCGGGTACAGAATCAATTGAATTAATCACCAACGGGACTGAGTCAGAGGTAGGTTTAGGCACCGAAAGATGGTGGTCCAGGTGACACTGACATGAGCGAAAAAGTTTAGACTCGAGATAAATCTATTGGGAAACCGCAAATGTCTATTCAGCGACCCTTGGTCTGTTCCCGGCTTAGGAACACCGACACAGTGAGAGAGAACCGATGGCGAAGCAGTATTTTTTAAGTCATCTTGTTGGAATGAGGTGTTAGAACTTGTCAACTTGAATTGAGCCGCCCTAATACGCGCAGAGACCCAAAAGTAAATTTTCGAGACTCGAGAAGGTGACTGGTGCCGGGCAGGCTGGTGAGCGCTAGCGTTGATGGCACTGGAGCAGCCGGCGCACGGCCGGCAAGACTGTCCGGCACCAGAAACCCCAAAAGGCGCTTCGAAGTGAATTTTCCCAATACACAGATTTATCCTATCGGGACAGAAGAGCTTGGAGTTTCTTCGAGCATGTATTCAAAATTTTCTACTTCTGTGCCTTCAATCACTTTTGGAGTCGCACGCGTTTGTTACCCATGGAATACCCACACAGCAATTCGTCGATGGCCGCTTTGCATTCAGAACCAGTTGGATCGTACCTGGGCACGTTCATGCTGAAGTTCGTGGATAGTTGCATCGCGTAGGTGAGCGCTCGAAAAATCCACTCCCAACTACATATGTACTAAGAGCGGTGTTCAGCAGGCACAGCTACGTCTAGGTCCCTGCAAACCCCCTCGACGCCACAATCATACCGTGACGATTAGGACAATCATCTTCAAGCTGGGTCTAGGCTAGATGAAGACTTCTCCTTGTACTATGGAACTGGGATGGCTACTGGATTCGCTTGAAAGGCTGCTACTTTAACACGTACGTGCGATTAGGGCGATCGTCGTACCTGCAGGGACGTACACGGTGTCTGCCAGTGAGTGCCCCAAGAAAGTTTTCTAAGTGCAACTCTCATCCCTTGTTTTCGCAGATACTTAATTGATACGGCTCTCCTTCGTTCGACGATCAATACTAGCCTAAGTATAGCAGTCCGACACTACTCAATATCTCTAACCACCATCGCAATCTCAGTGGTTCGGACAAAAAGTTCGGAACATTCATGCTTTGACATCTTCCCTCGATTGAGAAAAATACAAAGCTTTTTCCTGGATGGAAAGCCTATGACCCTGTCGATTTAGGAGACCTTCAGGTCTTAGCTGTCAGGCTGTCAGAGCGCGTCCTGGTTCCTTGTACTCGACCTGGAATGCGAAAGAAATGGTCGTTCTAGTGAAGACAGAGCGAATGATAGGGCCAGGGGGAGTGTCGGAAGAGTTCGCTCACCGACTACATAGCTACTTCGTGAGTTAATGCTTGGGTCCTAATGGTCTGCTATAAAACGAGGGCAGTAAGTTCAAGAATCTCCAGCTTTCAAAGCAAACCAGATACACTCACCACACTCGTACTCAGAGCAACAGTACACTATCAGAATGGCGCCGACAGCGATCAGATACTATACGTTGATCAACAACGGCATTGGAATTATCATTTGGCCTCAACTTCGTAGCGCCAGCAACCCCGTCTCGGATATTCCTTGGAATGGTCGTGATAGCTCAGGTTATGACCTCGCTGTTGGTATGTCTGTCGCTAGACCTTCCCACTCCCTCCACATTGATTGGTTGAATCCATAGGTCAACAAGTCACCGTCGACCTCGCCAACACCGGCTTGAAGCCCGGTACGCAGTTCTACCTCAGCTGCGACGTTCTCTTCGGCAAGGACATGTGGGACGAACACGATACATTCGTATTTGATCCTAGTTCCGAGTGGGAGGCGACGGCACAGAAGTACGGTCCCGTTCGCGGAGGAGGGCTGCAATTCCTTGGGCTCCGTAAACGTAACAAGGCAAGGGAGGCGCTGCGTGCGGCTTATGATGCTGAGAATCCAGTCACCGCTGTCACGGTGTATATGCCGCCCAAGCAGAGTCAGCTTGTGACAGCGGCGGAACACTAAGAAGCAGAAGGGATTGGAGGACATAGCTGAATGGTAGACCTCGAGTCTTTGGCTTTTGGAATCTGCGTTGCTCATGTCAACTAGTTGTATTCGTCCTTGTGTACTACAATTTTTAAATACTTTGCTTTTGTCCTACATTTGCATACACGAATAATTTCAACACATCATTGATGTGGTTAGTGGATAGCGCTATACTTCTTCATATTCTCAACCAATCTTGCCCATCTTCCACCATGAGAGCTCAAGAGGTCCTTATACTCTCTCTCATTTGGACCAGCCGGAATGTTAAGCATCAGCACGAAGCCCACCAACGCGAAGTCGGCAAATGAAAGGGTATCACCCATCACCCACTCATCCTCTTTCTTCATCCAGCTATCAATCACGCCGAACGCGTCTTTAACCTTTGCCCATTCCGCATCTCTAGTCTCTTCCGACGGAAGCATATCTTCCAACTTCGCAACACCCAGCCACGCAGATCTCGTACGTTGAAGGTACTCTCGACTGGCCTCATTAACAGCCTTCAGGCTATGAGGCGCAATGAATCGGAAATACGGGCTGGACGCCAATTTCGTAGTAATTGCTTCCACGAAGGCTACTTGGAGAGCGCGCGATCCTTCAGGAAGTACACGAGGAGTGGATGGGTAGGTTTTATCGAGATATTCAGCTATGAGAATGGAATCCGTCACCGTAGCGCCGGTAGCATCGTCGTGAATGATAGGTAAGGTGTACATGAGCTTGCCGTGTAGCGGATCCTTCACAACAGGAGTGGCGCCAATCTTTTCGCCGAGGGCTTGAACGTCAACGTACTCGACCCATACGGTCTTGTAAGGGAGGCCTTTGTAGTTGAGACTGTACCTGATCGGGGAAAAGCGACATCGAAATGCGTAAATGGAGAGCGTTACCCGCATGAAGAAATTATTACGTACCTAACCTTCCAAGTGTTGATATTGTGTGCCCTCCCCTCAATTTTCGAGTCAAGGTCGTACAGGGTGATCATTTTTCAAGTGTGGATTGAGGATAGACAATGTGCGTCGAATCTTCCAGAGATGGGATATCCGGCCGAGTATTTCAAGCGTAGCTGGATATATGAATGTCAGCTTACTAAAGCGGCAAAGCTCCAACGAACGCCCTCGGCATTCGTACATGGCATGGTCATCAGACATCGGCATCAGAAACTGACAGTGAAGAGCTCAGAAGGCAACAACCTTCCCATCGAGTATCAAATAGGGTCTCCTGGGCAATGTTTAGCAAGAGTATCTCATCACGAACGACATCAGGACCTACTGATATGCCGACAGCGACGGAAAATTGCTTTCAAGATTCATTGTACCCAGAAACAACGGACCTGGGGCCTTTCTCCAACCTTTCTCGTCAAGTTTCACGGTCTTGGGCCTAGGGCCGACAAATATTCTGGTGAAAGAGAGGTGGCGCACGAAGAGCTTGTAGACTGGAAGATGTAGCTTGAATGTAAGTTGCAGTCGAATGATGTCTCGAGGCTGCCTGAGGCCCGAGGTCTTGAGGGCCGGTCGCCGTCAAAAGGTGTGACTCACGCGTGAGTCAGCGAGTGTCTGTCGGTCGAACCCATTATGCCAGTTGCCCTCCCTCCCTCCGAAGAAACAAAGCTGGCGGTGGATGAAACAAGCAACGAGGCTATCCATCTCAGTGCATACAGAACTTGCCTTGATTTCGAACGGAGAATGCTAGAACGCGAGAACGGCAAGGAGGAAAACAAAGCTGTTATTTACGCAAGGGTCCTCGGCTACTTGATCCTCCACGCTCCTTCTCTCAAAGCGCGCCACGAAATTGCCACAGTAATCCAATCATGTGGGATGAACGAAGAAGACCTGTACGCGCTTGGAGCTTCCTTTGTTCAGTACTTCATTATCCCATGTAAGTTGTCTATTAGTGTTTCCTTTCGAAACGAGCTGAACCAGAGATTCAGTCAAGAGATCTAGAGGGCGTACGCCAGTCTCTTCGGATCATTCCAGTCGTTCTTCATTCGATGCGGAAAAAAACAAATTGACAGAAAAAATTACGGGGCCACCGAAGGACCACAGGGATGCAAAGGCACAGGTGATCGGACTACCGCTACTGAAATGACCATAAATTTATCTGTACTCTCATCTAGGCTCTTCTTCGAGACGGTTTTAGGTGTGTGGTTACTGGAACATATGACGCGCAAATGGAGGAGGCGGATTTCTTAAGTCTTGGTGTCGATCGAAAAGAGGCGCTCGGAAGAGGTATGGTGTACACAAAATGTGTTCATATTGTACCTGAGTCCACTTATTGCGATGTATCTACGAGTTTGAAGGTACGCCATTATCCCACTCCACTGCTACCGCTTGGCTTATGCTTTCCCAGAACGACTGTTCCGCCTCAGTGTTGGCGGTTTTGAAATGTTTTGGCTACGACGTTGAAAGTCTGAAAGGTCCCAAAGTGCATTCTCTTTACAACGTCGTGACGATGGAGGTAAATGCACGCGACTCGTTTGATCGCTTAGAGTTTTACTTCGAGGAAATAGTATGTGTTTTAGTTTACTTGAGCTATGCCTATTCCAACTGGCCACCTTGATTTCTAGGATAAGAATTGCTATCGTGTTAAAAACTTCTACAAGTCTCGTTATTTCATGCGGTGGGTTCCTGAGAGGATAACATTTGCGACGACGGACCCTGTCAATTTTCCCGTTCCAGATCCGAAGCTTCTTGCCTTGCATGCAACTTGTGCGAAGGTTGCGCATCTATCAGGTGCAGCCAGATACATCGACAAGTTTGATCAAGATGTGAATAATTTAGATGTATTGGCACATGACGGAGGGTCATTCGATGTCCTGAGTCATGCAATTTTGCGTGCTCTGCCAAGACGAGGCTTTTAGCCCCACCGATTCCCACTCGCATCGATCCAATTTTTCGATGATACGATTGCCTGGCGCATACTCCAAGTCACCGAGACACTTTAAGTCTATCTGAAAGACCGTAATGTTTGCAGAAAGTCTTGAGTGAGACTTGAACACGGGTGCGGGATTCGGAAGGGGATGCAGAATACGGAGTTGGGTTTGACAAGTTTGGGAAAGTCGACAGGGAGGAAAATGAGCTTTGGAAGAGCAACTGATGGTGGGTAGTGAGCATAGCAAGACGATGATTCTGATGGAATAACAGTAGCTGCTGTTGCATTATCCGGAGAAGTATCGCGATGAGCATATTATTAGTAGATGAGGGTAGAGGAGAATGAGATACGAGAGAAGTAGTAGTTACTACGTCAGAACTAGAATTCTGTGGAAGCTCCTACACGCTGAGTGGTTTTGCAAGCCCGGCTTAAGAATGAATTCCAAGTTTTATACATTTTACTTCTAATTCGTACTAACAACAACATATACTAACAGGCAATGCAAGCATATACACTCCAACAAAGGAAGCACGAAAAAAAGGGTGTGATAACAGATACACAGCTCGGGAAAGGCATAATATGGTACACGGGGAGGAGGAGGAGGAGGAGGAGGAGTATGAATGACAGGAACCAGAACTTTACTAGAAGGGTACATGATCATCCTATATTGGTGATGATGCAGGCATCATGAGTAATTAAATGAAGCTAATACACGGGTCTACCCACTTTTCATCTGCTTCGCGATGAATTTGGCCAGGTACTGTATCATGCTACCAGTCTCCTCGCCGACCGGTCGTATCCATTCCTCAGGCAGCGAGAAACCGTACTAGTATTCAGAATGCGGCTAGTGAGACATGATGATTGGAAAACGAAAACATCACTCACAGTCCCTGTATCACGCAAGTGAGCAGCATAAGTGTATTTGATCCCGGCTGATTTGTACATCCAGTCGATCATATTTCCAGGCGCTCTGTTGAGGTCGATGTTAGAAAACTTCGGGTGATTTTGAAGTCTCGAATGGAACTAACTTGTACAACAATTCGCACAAAGTACCCGTCTGGATCATAGTTCGCATGATGAGCGAGGAGAACGTCAAGAAGAAAGCAGTGATGTCGTACCATGAACTGAGTCCCATGTACTTGGCTGAGAGCATTTGTGGCACCCATAGCCGCTTCCATCTGATCCTCAGCATCCTTAGGATACTTTTTACATGAATACGAAAAAGGAGCGGACACTGCGAGGAAATAGGGTAAGATTCGGCGATGCTTTCGGGTCTTGGGCAGACGAAAGGGGCTTACGCATCTGTCCATAGCTTCGCAAATCAATGAACGCGACGAGATTCGGTAAAGTCGTGATGTAATTAGCGATGTTGTTGACCTCGGGTGCCTCGAACGGTCTATGGCCTGGGTACCAATGAGAGCAAGGATCTACAGGGATTCGCTCCTTCTCATGCTTCTTACGAGAATTGGCGTTCGATTCCGAGGTGTCGCCCTCGAGGGTTTCTTCTGTTTCTTCGACGAAGGTAGGGCCTCCTTCAACCACGTCGGGCTTCCATTTGTATCCCTGAGTTGAGGATTATTAATTGGTAATTGATGAGGAGAAAGATGAAAATAGGAGATCTCACCCAGTTTCTGTTCATGTCGAGTCCTACACACTTGACGTCGGGTCCCATTATTTGACGGTTCTTGTACCAAAAGCGGTCGGCTTCCCAGGTGTACGCGTAGCCGTCAGGGTTCGGGACGGGGATGATGTAAAAGTCCTGAAAATTTCCGTGAGTTAGCTTTGACATTTCAAACTTGAAAAGGGGCATACGAATGCATCGAGGAGAGTAGAAAGGGACTGAGGTTCGGAGACATTGGCGACAAGAGCATGTGCAAGATAAAGGGGCGTGGCTGAGGCAACCCACTAAAATAAAGGAGACGTGAGGAAGATATACGAATCATGTCTCATATCAACGCACCTCCCTTGCATGCTGAGCTCCTACAATGACGAAGCCCAACCTCTTACTCGGGTCAAGCGTCCTCTCTTTCCCAACTTTTTCTTTCTTTTTCTTCCTCTTTTCGCCGTCCTCGTCCTCCAAACTAATCGCTTTGGACACCTTCAACCCTAGCATCTCTCTACCTTGACCGCTATGTCCCAGATACAATACGGAGGTAGTATCAGGATACGTCGAGGCCAATTCATGGATGAATTGATCGACTTCATGGAGGGGGTGGTAATTTGAGTGGAACGTGGAGTTTTGCAGACTGCTCAGGTTCCATGGAGCAGTACTCGAAGGCAAAGACCGCGATGAGCTCTGTTGGGGGATCTCAGAAGTTTTATGTGGTATTTTCAGTAGAGAATTAGGCGGTATTTGCGAAACGGGGGTGTAGATGTCGACATGAGAGGCAGCAACTTGCCAGATATCGAGGTCGTGTGACTGTAAATTTCCAGCGTTTGAGTTGGTTATATCACTTAAAAAGCGCGTATGACGCACCTTTGCAATATTTAGAACATCTTCTAAATGTTTAGAGCCTTTAAATCTACGAAGAACACCTCCTGCTTGCAGCGGTGAAGCTAGAACCTGCTGCTCAAAAGGAGGTGCTGCGGCGGTTGATAGAGCTAGTAAATGCAAGACAGCCCAAAGCTTAAGCCATCTTGAAGCCATATAGCTTTTGAACGAGCAAAGTTTTTGATGCAGACTAAAGAAATCGAGAGAGAGAGAAGGACAACCCGTAAACAGGCTGGGGTCGAAGCCTAGAGATGGGAGATGCGGCGCGCCGCAACTTAGACCGAACTACTTACCACGAGTCCTGTCCAGAGTCTCATGGCCTCTCCCTGGTCCCTTCCTTCACGGCATTGCCTGCCACTTGCCAGATACAAATGATTCTAAAAGATTGCCGTGGTTGAGCGCTCTTTCGGATTCGCCAGCCTGTGGGACGAGCAGCTTATTCCTGGCGTAGACTACCTGCTTTGGGATTTCAAAATCCAGGTTCTTTTCGCTTGTTTAGGTCAAAGATACCGCCAAATCTTACGCCTTGTCAAGAAGTGATTCTTTCCGGTTTTTTGTTCTTATTCTTAGGATGCACGAGTAGCCCTGGTTGATATTCGAATGGGGTATTTATTGGAGGATATGTGTCGGTATGTGTTCTTCAAACATACTTCTTTACCTTTCTGGCTGATTTATCGCTCGCCCACTATCTCAAAAGTGTATCAATAGCGTTGTGTGGTCGGAACTGGCCCGGGTCTTTTCATATCTTTCTTTTACTTCCACCGAACCATCAGCAATAACCTTTTCGAAGCTGTTACACGGGGATTTATTTCTGCAAAAAAATTCTCATCTCTGCTGTACAAAATTTCTCGGGACACGTCCTATGATCTTCGCCTCGGAGATACTCTAGTATGGCACTGCTCTATTCAACTGAATCCACTGCCGCTCGGCCTCAGTGTCAGGCATGGGTGGCGCGATTCCGTTCTCGTTCCACATGACCCTCTGAAAAAAAAACCATCAGAATCCTTGGGAGGATATAGAAAAACTATCAGTTCGCACGTCGAGCTCAGCAATCTGAATCTCCCAATCGATACCCTTGCCCTTCGTGAATGGTTCCAGCGCGGCTTCATATCGGTCCATGAATTCCCTTCTCTTCAGATCGCTACACGTTTAAGCGTTCAAGTCAGCAGCTGTCAGAGCCATTCTGATGCGTAAAAAACCCTACTTTTCCTGTACGCGCGCAAGGTGGTGCACGACAATTCGCAAGAAATTGTCGGTCTTCTTCCCTCCTACGAAGTAGTTCGATTTCGGAACATCGACGAAGAGGACGACGACGTAGAACTTGGGCAGTCTGCTATAGACTTTAGTGATCGCCTCTGCGATAGCTTCTTTCTCTGCGTCAGTGTAGAGATTGGGAGGCACGTATAAGCGGTGAAGAGGCATTGTTGCTGTCGATCTCTGCTCAGGTCTGTTGTCCTTGTCGTTATGTTGACTGACAGACTGAATTTTGTTAACTTTTATATTGTCTAGGACCCTCGGCCTAAGAATGAATTAGACCGAGGAATATTCAGTATAGTGGTCTTGCCCGCTGGTAATATTTGAAATCATGTATCCCCGGTAACTCATGCTCATTTTGCGATATGCATGCATGATACATCACGCAATTCTTACTTTAGAGGATGGATTCTTGCACCTGCGTTTCTGGTCTCTCTTCATGAATGTCCGCGACGGGAAAATGCCTATTTGCCTTTGCTCATGGTCGCTGCATGATCTTTTGTGAGCTTTTCAAGACTTTCCTCTCTACCTCTACCTCTACCTCCGAGTCGGGAGGTTAAATCTGCTCGTGCGAATCGGAAATCCTTCAGTTTATTCCTAGTTTAGTAGCATCATTACGCTTTACGTCTCATGATCTGAACGTTGACGTTGAATATACACAGATGATGACCGACCACTTGCTATTAGAAGGGTCATAAGTCTTAGTCAGGAACGTGTTCTACCGCGTACTGCTCCTCAACATTGCAACGCGGATCTCAGCCTCGGGCTTTGGGTATTAGGGAAGCCCGAGGTTGAATTACTTAGGCACCAGCCCCTTGCCAAGGATAGTATTATGTAGGGTGCATCAGCAGCAGCTGTTTTTCGCCATTTTTGTTTTTCATTGTCACTCTCCGGACTAGCTCAGACCTCGCAATTACCTAGGCCTAGCCGGACGAGCTGTGAATTTCTTGCTATGTGAGTCGCCGTCGCTTACAACTGAGCGCATAGCTGTTCTAGAGCTAGATAGATATCCATTTCCTTTCATTCAAAGGTTCCCCCGAGCCGCTTTCGTACGGCTTTCGGTCATGCCCAAGTTATACCTTCTAGCCCGTTATATAAACTCGATGACGAGTTTGACGGATGTCGCTACATACTCACAAATTTTCTCTCTGTAGGCTAAGAAATGATTCGAGTGCTCGTAAGCTGCACTTCTTATGTTACTGGAAACTTGGACTGAAATTGAATTCTTTGATAGGTTACAGGTGCAAGCGGCTTCCTTGCCGCCCACGTCGTGAAAGTCGCTTTAGAGGCTGGATTCCTCGTCCGCGGGTGAGTCTCATTAGGCAAGGCCCAAAATGCCAGTCAATGCTTTGCTAACTCTCAACTTAAACACTTTATTTTGTTGTTTTACAGGACTGTAAGGTCTGCTAGCAAAGCTGAACAGCTCAAGCAAATCTTTTCTGCGTACGGAGACAAATTTGAAACTGTGGTTGTTTCGGATTTGGTCACTGGAGATTTTACTGATGCTTTCAAAGGTATGCTCGTCTTGCATGACTCCCTTCGGTCGCAACCAACGTTCTGAATGTTTGTTCTCAGGGGTAACTGCCCTCATCCATACAGCATCTCCCTTTACTATAGATGTCAAAGATGCAAAAAAGGATGTGCTGGATCCAGCTATTGGGGGGACATTGAATGTCTTGCAAGCTGCTCAGAAAGCAGGAGTCAAACGTATTGTTCTAACTTCTAGTGCTACTACGGTACCCCATCCATTTCCAGCTGGTAACAAATTACCCCGATTTTCTCGTTGAATATGCTCTCACTTACTAGTTTTGACAATGTAGCTCTTTTCTCGGAAGAAACATTTGGGCCTGACGATTGGTGAGGTTCTACACACCCATAATGGCTTCTGAGGGGCCATAGATATTGACTAACCTGTGCAGGAACGATGTGACGTACGAGCAGGCACTTGGGTTAACAGATGTGGCTGCATATGTTAGCTCAAAGGTACTAGCTGAAAAAGCTGCGTGGGACTTCGTGAAAGAGCATCCTGATATCAAATTAACCAGTATCAACCGTACGTTATTTAGGCTATCGGAAGTTATATAAACCTACTACTACTTACTGGTGTCCACAGCATCGTTAATAATTGGTCCCCCGATTCACCCTGTATCCTCCTTTGACTCGTTCAACACCTCAAGTGCAATCATCTACCAGTACCTGAGTGGCAGCCCAGACCTCCCACAGATATACTTTCCGATCTGGTGCGATGTCCGAGATACAGCTCTTGTCCACGTCAAAGCATTGCAATCGGACGATGTCATTGGGAAAAGGGTTCTTTTTGGATCTAGGAAGTATACTCCGTTCAAGCTGCTGCAGATTATTCACACTTCAAGGCCACAGCTCAAGGATCGCCTGGTACCTTTGCCTGCTGCTGACCCGATGGAAGGGATGAAGATCATGGGGTATGATACGGAGGTTGCAGAGATGACCTTGGGTGTGAGGTCCATGGAGTTGGAAAAGTCAGTAATTGATACGGTGGATACGCTGCTTGAGCTGGAAACTAGACTCGAGAAAGCCTAGATGTGGATTCAGAGTATGACATTGACTACAAGTACATATTAATAGACCCATTCACTCCATACCTGTAATATCTGCGGCATGACTGAGTATACAGCGCTACTAATTCTTCGGCGTCTCGTTCAACTCACGCTCCATCTCAAGCAACCTATCCACCATCTCTGGTAACGAATCTTCGAATTTCCTCACATGAACCCCAAGCTCCTTCAAAATACTAGTATCATACCCACAAACAACCTTCTTAGCGGATGGATCTTCCTCCGGCAACTTGACAAGTCTATCTTTCAGCTCAGGGTGCGAGCGCAAGATCGTCTTCACCGCTTGGAAATAAGTCCATTTTTCTTCTCCGATGAACACCCTCTTGCCGATTGCCAAATCGCTCTTTTGTAATGCAGCGATATGGGCCAGGCCAACGTCACGCACGTCGCAGAAGATGGGGACGGGTTCGGGTTGAAGTTGAGAGGTGCTGCCGTTGAACAAGCGGTAGACGTCCATGACGGTTTCATTGACTGAAGACATTGATGAGACGGGGTGAATTGGGGGTCCGTAGACCATGGTTGCTGCATGGGTTGGGTTTATGGATTAGATTGAGGGTTTCCGGGAAAGATTGAGGGTTATTACTTACGGTGGATGGTAGTAAGCTTTATTTCTGGATGTTCTTTCACGTAGTTCCATGCAGCCTCCTCAGATAATTTCTTCGAAGCAGCATATCTTAACAGTCCAGGCATGTTCCCATTAAGCGCCTCTTCGTAAGTTGCAGGATTCCTGCATCGTTCAATATGCCTTCAGTAACCCTGCGCTCCGAGCAACGTAGATAGTTTGATAAATCTCTCACCAATCATCTGGAGTATAGATATGGCTGGTGTAAAACACTTGATAGCAAACGGTGCGTACATAATTAGCAAAATGATATACCAAGTATCATGAGGAGCGAAGTTCGCACTTACACCCTGGTTGATTGATAACAGCAGCACAACTGGAAGTCATAATGACACGGTGTATACCGGCCTTGGTAGCAGCTCGGAGGACGTTAAGCGTTCCTTCAATGGCAGGATCTAATAGATCTGTCTTGATATCTTTAAACCCGAGAATGACAGGAGAAGCGAGATGGAAGATAGCGCTGATTCCTATTGGGTTTAGGTGTAAGGGACTTTGGTAAAGGGCAAATAAAGCATGTTGTAAGAGGGAGTGCTCACCTTCTAAGGCGGGTGTCAAGTCACCGTGTATGAGATCGTCGAAGATGACAGTTTCGAATCGATTGTTATAGGAGGCAAAGATCCTTTCCATATCGTTTGCTTTGCTAGGGGATCTCACTGTTCTGTAGAGGGAAGACCATAAGTACGCATGTCAGATGAACATGTGTTGCAGATGTATTTGTATCACCACACACCCTCGAACAGAGTACCCCGCTTTGAGAGCCTCGCGAACGACATGGGCTCCAATGAATCCAGATGCACCTGTAACCTGTAATCCGAAGAGAACAATGAATACTTCTCAGTACGAATTCACAATCGAGAACACCAGGAGTCGGAGCAAGAGGAAGATTACTCACAAGGACTTTGGTAGAGGATACTGTTGTAGATGACATTGAGGATTTCGAATACAAGTTCTCTAAAGCTCCAGTTTCGATTGCTCGCACTTAAGTACTTGTCCTTACTCAGTTGCCGAAGGGTGACGCGTATTGAGGCTAGATTGACAAGCATTTCTAGTTGTAATCCGGCTAAAACGATGCGTACTTTGCGGTCTGTGCTAGTTCTCCTTTTGTCGCGGGACGTACCGCTGCAAAGAACGGCTTGAGTATGCTCCAACGCGGGACGAATTCCGTGTATTTCAGGCCTTGAATACTTTTCTGCAAGTGACATTATGCGTTAAGTACCATATACTCACCTTGAATGCAGTGGAGGACGCGGAGTCAGTCTCAGTCAAAGCATCACCGAATCTGACTGACTGAGACTCTGAGGCTCGAAATCGGCTTTCAGATCTTATCTAAAGGTACACAATTGTGTAGGTTCAGGAGATGGTATGAAACAGGTCAGTTGTTGAGCGGTACCGGTGAACACACATTTCCCGAGGAATGGAACTGGACAGCCAATCTCTCCGAGGCGGCTCGAGTCAGGAATTACGCGTACTTTGCGCGAAGGTATGAGACAGGGTTCAGCCCAAGCAAGTATTATTTAAGAGTCGTGCTGCGGGTAAAGTTGAGATGTGTACTTCGTTGAGTGCAACGGGACAATCGTTTGAAGCCGGTGAAATTTCTGAAAGCCTGAGGGTAGACCGTAAAAAGCAAGCCGGACTGGCGGCGTGGCGCCCAAAGTACGGCGTTTCGGCGGTGTGGAGACCGAGAAGCTCCGATTCAATATTTGGAGCTCCGATACGGCCGAGTCGCGTTACCATTCCACTCATTCACTTTTTGCTCTTACTATTCATTTGCTTTTGGACGCTTCTTCAACGTGCATGATTCTGCTCATAGCAACTGAAATTCATGGTTTCTCCTGCTGCTATAATCTCTTTTATGTGACCGCTGCATTTTCCTAGTGCAGCAGGGCCAAGTCAGCACTGACGACTCTTTATGCAGAGATGGTTTGTCATTTTAACTCTAGGTGCTCTCGATTTGCTGTCTAATTACCGCCTTCCTCAAATGAAGATGTCATGGTGTTATCGTGTGGGTCTACGGACAGGTATCTTGATTCATCCTGGACCTCAAGAACATGTTATTATCCAAAACCCGGCTCTTGGTCGGAACTTGGAAGCGAGCGTCCGCATTTTGGCCACGAAGGCGAAGATAGGTACCGACAATCTCCGATTGACGAAGTTGAAGATGGTTCGGTACTTGATTCTGTGCGCTCATTCACATAAAGAACATCAACTTTAGCACGATGGCTGATCCAAATCGACCCATAGCCAGCTGTGTTAATACTACATCGTTGGAAGATTCAAGTACCTGGATCGTCTTTCCTTTGTCAAACGCGTTGGGCGCTTGTATGAAACAAGTTTTACGATATCAACTCCAAGACCAGAAGGGGCTTGTGCGGAAGGACATTGTCTCCCGGTCGCTCTAACTATGAATTTTGGGGACTCTAAATTTGAGCCCTCTTTCCCTTGAAATGTCTCATTTCGTATCAATTCGGAACCATTTATCTTGTCTCTCAATTCATTTCGGACAAAGAAGTGCGCCGTGTGCGGAATATTGATTCCTCTGAAGCATTAGCTGGATGTTACATGGTAAGGATGGAACTCGGCTTTTGTAAATGCACAGGCTGGTTTTTCGTGCGGTGCCTGAGAGTCTTGGGGCTGAAAGGCTCGGTGTCGCGAGGTTGCAACTGGCACTGAGCAGCTGTGAGAAGATCAGAAGGTTGATGCTTTTGTTGAAATACTATAGAATTATATCTGCGTGATACAACATAGAACAGTCGATATTTCTCTGTGCTTCCAATATAACAATACATCGAGTCATAAGTCTGTCAGAAAATAAAGAATGAATGAAATGGCAAATGATAAGGGACAGTGTGACAGCGGTCAAACACGGATTTGGGTTCACTGGAGGGCCTGAGTTGGTCTTGGCCAAACTTCCGCACGCTTACCATCTTGACCTCTAATCATCACCATATACACATCGCCGGCGACAGCGACAACGACCGTTATCAACGACGAGTACGAACGACCATGGACCCCAATTCTCATGCCGGTAGCGATTCCCCGCCGTTGCGCACGACGATTCTAGGCACCTTTCTGCGTGGCAGACCGCGCAATTCTTCTCAATCTCACATCAACACTGATCCTCCAAGAGAGCTCTCGCCGTCACCACCAGGCCAGCCGCCGTCGCCTGGAGGAGCAGTAGCGACGAATAGCCATCGACGACGACCTGCCGCAGGAGGTGTTCCACAGGTCTCTGCGAGCGTTCAGCCTTCGACATCGGCTTCTGCGCCTACTTTAGGGCTTTCTCAGATGTTACGACGAAGACGCTCGGGAGGGGCTCTAAACACTGCTGCTGCACCTAATCCCAATACCAACTCGACAACACCTATGCCACCACCCGCTCAACAAGCACAAGGTCATCCGCCGCCACCTCCCCCAGCGGCGTCTGGTACTCATCGTATTCGGCTAGTACCTCACTTAGAATCACGAAGGTCTCTCAAATTCGACGCTATCACCCGCGATTTGAAGCCAGGAGATGCGGCGCTCCGTATTGGTCGTTTCACCGATCGTTCAGGGCTTGGGCTGGCTGCTGTCAACGCGCTTGGGTCTAACAAGTTGGCGTTCAAATCTAAAGTCGTCTCTAGGGCTCATGCGGAGGTTTGGGTAGAGAACGGCGGGAGGTTTTTCATTAAGGATACCAAATCGTCTTCTGGGACGTTTTTGAACCATATGCGCTTGTCCCCGGCCAATACCGAGTCGAGGTCGTATCAGATTAAGGACGGCGATATTCTGCAGCTTGGGGTGGACTACCAGGGTGGTACTGAGGATATCTATAAGAGCGTGAAGATTAGGATTGAGTTGGGCAGGGAATGGCAGGCTGCTGCCAATGCTTTCAAGTGCGTTTCTGCAGTCTCTTTTTTTCTTGGCCCACAACTTTTGATTCTGATTCTCCCATCGTTTTACCCAGCACCACCGCGATAAAAAACCTCAAATCTCTTGCAGCCGCCGTCAACCCAAAAACGACTGGGTCTGTCAAGTCTGTTCTACCAGACTGCTGTATATGTGCGTTTATGTTTCACATCTCTCATGCCACGTCAAGGCGATATACTTTGTACTCCATTTTTTTCGTCGAGCTGCCTGTTTGTGGGGATGGCCTCAGGCGGAATATTCTCGGAGTCTTATGTGCGGGCAGTGGCTGAAGTTGGCATTGAAGAATGGCGTGCAAGCTCCGCTAGGGAAGAACTGCTCACGCTCACACTATGGTTTGAGTGCCATGGGCCTCGATGAATGTGCTCTGATGCTTTGCGCTTTGCGTAAAGCAGGGGCTCTTTCCACCCTTTTGCCCTCAAAAATATTTCTCGTTTTCCTACTCGCCACTAACCTTTCCCCCTTCCGTCTCTAGGTTTATTCGCCGTAACCATCCGTCAAGCCCTCTTCATCGCTCCATGCTCACACACATTCCACTACAAATGTATCCGCCCGCTCATCGAGTCTCACCACCCAGGTTTCTCCTGCCCGCTCTGCCGCACGTTCGCTGATTTAGAGGAAGACGTGGAGGTTGAGCCAGAGTTCGAAGAGGAGTTTGAGGATATACCTCCCGAGGCACTTCTTGACGCCGATGCGGCATCAGCTGGACATGGATCGAATGGAGGCGCCGTAGTGCCTACGATGTCTACAGGAGCAACTGGAGCGTCAATGCCTGGGACATCAGCGTTGACGGAGGGTCCGAGGGGAGATGACTCGGACTCGGCTGTTGAAGAGGTTATGGCTGCTGAGGCGCATGCCTCGCGTGGGTCTCAGCACCAGCCTTCGGCGCTTGCTGTGAGGGAGAGAGAACGCGAGCGTGAGAGGGAAAGGGAGAGAGAGAGGGAAGCGGGTGCAGAGACGGAGGTCGAAGTTGATGGGACTGTTGGGATTGGGCTTGGTGGGTTGATGCGTATGAGGAGACATGGGCATGGACATGGAAGGACGGAGAGTGGGCAGATGGAAGCGATGGATTTGATGGATGAGGAGGATGAGGGTGAGCTCGAGATGGATGGAGAGGATGTTGGGATGGCGGATGTTGGAGATGAGAGGCATAGTGTTCAGCATCAGCATGGACGTGGGCAGGCGTCGCATTTGAATGGTACAGAGGATGACGATATGGTATTGGTTGATTCGGTGGCAGAGGTCGGGAGTGCTGCTAGCGGGAGCGGGGAAGATGGAGCTGAGGAGAATAATGTCAATGGGGGTGCTGGCGCGAAGAGGAAGCGGTGATGAGTTCTCTTCAGCTCACTCTTTTTCTTCCCTTCCTCCTTCCCGTCGTTGGTTGAATGCGGCTTGATTGGTTGTCTGTCACATCTTTCTATGTCTCCCACAACCTATATCATATGTCTCACACCCGTTTACTGTTACCCTCGCGTTACAACTACTCTGCCACCCCTCCTTCTTTTCTCTAATGTATGTCTCCCCTTTTCCCTATTTACATAGTTCTACTGTATTGTTTCACCGCGCGCTACTTAATTATCCCTCTCCTTTTACCTTGTTGTCGTTTTTTTCTACATTTTGACGGTTTTTCGTCTCTACAATGTTCCTATTCATGATATACGTACACATATCTTACGTTTCCTTTTCTCGCTGGATTTTGCGCGTGGAATGCAGTGGTGTGAGTGAGGAGTGTACAGGACCCATCTAAGTTGGAGTTACCTAGATACAGTCTCCCATTGGTTACGTTCATGCCTACATACTGATAGATTGTAGACTGTACATCGCTCATGTCGTTGTCATTGCCATTGTTTTTTTATACCTTTTTCATGCATTTGTTGTAATCTACGTACACTTCTCTGATTGTTTCGTTCGTCGTTCGTCGCTTTCGATGGTATTCTAGTTTGTATCATATAATAAATGCTAATGGGATGCTAGATGAGGCTGAGGCTTAAGTATTGAAGTGCAAAGCGTATGAATGTAGTGGCAATGTTTAATGTCATCATGTAGTAATTCATTACTGGTTATACATTCACAGAAATGGCAAGGAGGTCATAGTATGTCAAGAACAAAAACCCAAAACACTCTTTTATGCTAACCTAAACAACCCAAACCAAGACCAAATCACGAACTTGCCCTCAGCCTCAATAACCCAAACATCTTCCCTTTCCTCGCTTCCTTCTTAGCAATCTCCTCTCTAACCTCATGCTCCATCTCTTCCTCGGAAATGGACCCACCGAAAAGTGAGTACCAAGCAACAGTAGCCATACCCAAAACGGCAGTCAACACGCAACCAAACATTGCACCGATACCTTTCGGGTGCCAACCTAATTTTTGTGGGTAGGGACCTAGAGATAAACCTGATAGGTCGGTGGTGGATGCGTGTCCGGCGGCGTTACCAGAGATGGGTTTGTCGAGGGTTGTACAGTGATCTTTGAGTGATTGGGGGACACCACCGTTGGTGTCGTCACGTTGTTGAGCGACGAGGGGAGCTTCGACGAGTTGGATTGCGAGGCCTACTTCGAGATGCCATTCGATGTGACCTGGGCAAGGACGAAGACGAGAAAAGGGTAGGAAGAGTGGAAGGAAAGTGTCAGAGATTGGAAGAAGGAGGAAGATGAAGGAAGGAGCTTACAATGTAAGAGCCACACACCGGGGTTGTCGGCTACGACTCGAAGAGTAGCGGATGCTCCGGAGGGAATGTGTACTGTGTCCCGGCGGATGGGATTCGTCTGGTTATCTGCGATGGGCGGGTTGAGGGTTGGGTCATCGGATGTATAATCTGTTGAACGGCCGACAATCATGGGTTTGTGACCGTGAAGGTGGCTGTAAAGGGGAGAAAGAATTAGCGCGGGTGTAAGGAGGTAGAGAAAACGGCAAGAACGGAGGGCGAAGGACAGAACGAAGGGAAGAGAAAAAACTTACAACGGATGCTTCCCCGCATCCCCATTCTTGATAACAATATCTACCACTTCCATATGATCCACAACAAAACTTAACGGCCCATAGGCTTCTTCCACGGTCGCATTCTGCCCAAGCGTAAGCTCGCTCAATATGGCCGGTACCAAAGGCGAATTATACGTGATCTGATTGAACATCGCGTGGTTCGTACCGTCGTCCATGGTATCGAAGGTGACTTCGAGAGAGATCGTTTTTGTTGAGGTGGGAGCTGCGATGGGGATGACGGGAACGAGGGCGGTGTCGTTTACGGTTTCGTATTCGTCGATGAACCCAGAGTCAGTTATGGATGCGGAAGAGGAGTAGGTTATTGAGGTTGTGACGTCTAAAGGAGTGCAAAGAAATTAGACGTTATAATCGGTTAGGGAGTTTGATAGGAGGAAGGGGGAGCTTACTGGGATTCAGGGTGTCTGGGACAGTATCGAACATGTCTGTGTCCATGTTTGCGTGGATGGCCCAGTTGGAAGAGGTGTCGTTCCGAGCAGTGACGAGGATGGAGTACCGTTGTGCAACCGCGATACTAATGAGGTCTATCGGAGATTCCTCAACGTCGGTCTGTGAACTGTTCAATAACGGCTCATTAAAACGAGCAAAGAGCGTCTTACACCATCGACTTCGATCTGTGATTGGATGAACACGCTGATATAGATGAATAATGCGGAAGGCTTACAATTCTCATATCATGCCCGTCAATCCAGAAATAGAACATCGCGAACGCGGAGGTGTTGACAATTCTCAACCTGTACGTCTTCCCAGGTTGGAACGGCAGCGTCGCATTTTCGTTGAACCCGACGGCAGAAGTTGTCGGTGATGGGTTCGTTCCTTCGATGGGTCCAAGGTAAGTAGCGTTTTGGGCAAAGTAAACCAAAGCAGAATCTGGTACGGGCTCCGCACCGCCGGGATTAGCGATGTTGACGAATTCTTTGAGAAGTACAGAGTGCTCGTCATGGTACCAGTCTCCGAGAACCACGGTAAATTCTTCGTCGTAGGAATGGACTTCTGTTGGAGGGTGAATGACTACCGGAGCCCTAAGGCCGTCGACGTATTGACCCTAGAAAAGGAAGCCGAATTCAGTATCTTCCATACCCTAAGCAACAGAAGACCTACCCCGGCATGAGCGTGGACCCAATATGTACCCCATTGACCTGAAGAGTTTATGGGCACGATGTAATCAAAAGTTTCGCCTGGAGGGATACCACTGTACACAAATAATGAGAAAATCGTACGACAGATTGAAAAATGGATACTTGCCATTCGGAGACGCCTTGAGCGCCGTCCATCCATGATGTGGAGTTAAAGAACATGCCGTGATGATGGAGGGTCGTAGCCTGGTCTGGCAAAGAGTTTCGTACATGAACTAGGAGTGAATCCGTAGTGTTCACATCTAGAGGTGGTGGTCTATTTTACTGACTGTAAGTATATGTGTACAAGTACTGGAATTGAAAGACTTACGGCCAAGTGTTGTTAACACCTATCACTCGACGGTCGAATAACCCATCTGGATTGACATCCTCGACATAGGTGATGTTCCACCAGATTTCTTGCACGCCAGCAAGAGTAGTCGGGAGAGCCGCGGCGAGGAAGACCAGAGCAGAGGTCCACATTGCTGCTACCTTGAACTCGAAGGAAGGGGAGAAAGTCAGCTGAAGATATTCTACATTTATGTAAATTTTGAAGAGGAAATCGAGTTGGTGACCGTTAGGGTGTAAAATCCAGGGACATCGCTGTCCCCAGGGTCCCAGTTATCGTTATCTGATAAAATATATTTTATTTAGGAGGTATCTGATAAGAACGGAAGAAGAGTTTTACCCGCGATTTTTGTCCAAATTAGGAAATGTTACCATAAGTTTGACCTCGAGGAACAGAAGATCTGAGCACATGGATAGAAGCGCGGATCGGAGATTCAATTTGAATTACGTATAATCTTATCAGATTAGGGTCTGGATCCACGAGGAGACATAAAATATCCAATTTCATGATCGAAAATTCCGAATCGCGTTGTCGGGGGTCCCTGGTCTGAGCCTTTTTAGCTTAATCTAAAGTTTTCGTACTTAAGTACCTATCCGCCCCAAAGGTTCTCCTAGCTTCAGCGCTAAGCCCCGCGCAAAATGGCGAAGAATCTCTTCTCAGTTCCCATATTCTTCATCGTCTTTCGTGAGACGCTCGAAGCTGCTATCATCGTCTCTGTTCTCCTTGGTCTCGCGGAACAGATTGTTTACGAGGATCCCGGCAAACTTGTAGGTAAACCTGCTACACAGGCGCAGAACCAGGTTGCCGGCGGTGAAGGGGAATCGAAAGAGGGTGACGAGACTCCTGCTGCTGCACTTGAAGATGAGAGCGTTCAGCGACGCAGGCTTATCCGGAAACTTCGTATTCAGGTAAACGATAGACATACTTTCCGTGTGATATTCAACTGAAACTTGGTCTAGATTTTCCTCGGTGCGGCTATAGGTCTCTTCATTGCCTTGGCGATTGGTGCGGCGTAAGTCCTTTGCTCCGTTCCTCAGATTCCATCACCCCGCTGACCCGACTACCTCGTCTAGATTCATTGCTGTATGGTTCACGAAAGCTTCCAATCTCTGGGCCAAATCCGAGGAACTTTGGGAAGGTACGTTCGGATCCTAGTAATCTATACATTCCAAATACTCACATTTCTTAAAGGAATCTTTGAAATCATCGCCTCACTTATGATCTTCGTCATGGGTGTTACCATGCTTAAAATGGATCGAGGTATGTAGCACCATACGATATTCCATACCCACTAACAAATCAATTCCAGCCAAGGCAAAATGGCGCTTGAAACTCCAACGCGCCTTTGACGGACACTCACACGGCGACAAAGACGGCAAGACTGGTAAATGGGTCCTACTCATCCTGCCTCTGATCACCGTCCTCCGAGAAGGTAAGATTTCCGATTACATACCTCCACCAAAGAAAGCGACTCATGATTCATCGTCATGACAGGAATGGAAGCCGTGATCTTCGTCGGCGGTGTCTCTCTCGGTCAACCCGCCACCTCCATCCCCATCGCAGCAATCGTAGGCCTAATCTGCGGTCTCATAGTCGGTTTCATAATCTACACCTTTGCCTCACGCACAACCCTCTCCATCTTCCTCATCGTTATGACCAACCTCCTCCTTCTCATCGGTTCAGGTCTATTCTCCCGCGCCGTCGGAGCTTTCCAAACAAACGCCTTCAACAACCTTCTCGGCGCTGACGTTGACGATGCAGGGGGTGACGGACCCGGAAGTTATGATGTCAGAGGGAACGTCTGGCACCTGGATTGTTGTAATCCGGATGATAATCTCGATGGACAAGGATGGTCGGTGTTCAATGCTATCTTTGGGTGGACTAATAACGGAACGCTGGGCACGATTTTGAGTTATGTGTTTTATTGGATTGCGGTTATGGTTACGTTGGTTTGGATGAAGTATAAGGAGGGGAGAACGAAGATATTTAAGTGGGAGTCTGAGGCGGGGAGGAGGAGGAGGTTGAGGAGGGAGATGGAGAAGTCTGAAGCTGGTAGTACGGGAGAGAAGGAGAAGGAGGGAAGTGAGACTGAACTCCCAAAGTAAAATGACAACTTTCGTAACGATTTTTTTTTCGGTTTTCTTGATTGGTCAACTTGTCTGTTATGCCCTTTCTTACTGGTGCCGAATGAATACTTGCTTGCTTATCATGCAACACTTTAATTGGCTTATTTTACACGCATGGAACCACGGATGTAAATTTGAAGAGAGTCAGATGGAAACCTCCTTCTCTTCTCTCAGTTCATGTTTTTCCCTCTAAGACCTAAAGACTTCGGATGTTAAGACCGAGCCGAAAATCCCTCCGAGTCTTCATTCACTTTCGTTGGAGCACCTCCCCGATCTTCTCTGACTTGGTTGAAACGAACACCCTGCGTCCTTCTGCCTCCTGCCTCCTGGTCCCTGAGTTCTTGCGTCGTTACGACGTCAATACAATTACAATACATACTTGTCCCTGTATCAATCGATTCTCTGTCGATCTCAACGGTCTGGATTATGATTGAGCCTGTCCCTGTCAACTCTGTCTGTTAAGGTACTTACAGGTACTTCAATCTTCTAGGTACTTCTACTGTACTACTACGTAAGGCCTAGGGCCAGGGGTACCGGTTCAGATCTGTCACTGGCGCATTTAATAGCCTGAGTACGATCGAGTGAACACAGGTGAACACTAAAGAAAACTTAGAAAAGTGAGTATAGTCGATCGACGGTAGAGGTGAAGAAAGGTGAAGAGATGTGACGCGGGCAAGAGCTCCGAATGTGGCGCATTTAATAGCCCAAGCACGATCGAGATGAAAAGAGGTGAAGGGTCGATCGATTGTAGAGGTGAAGAGATGAAGAGATGTGCCGGTGAAGAGCTGTGAAGAAAGGTGAAGAGAGGTGAAGCTCCGAATGTCCAAATCGGAAGAACGGAATTTTCAGCTCGCCCCGAAATTCGAATCGTTTCTGCCATCCGCCTCCATCCGCTCACACCATATGTATGTACATCCCATTGCCGTATTCTGTAACGGTTGACCCATGCTGCCAATGACTCGGAATTCGTGCATCCGTGAATCCTGATCTGAAAAATACCAAGTGGGGATTAAGCTCGATTGAGGTCGTGTGGACAGCACCATATCCGCACGACGTTCAAAAATTTGAAAAGTATGTTGGACATATACTCACCGACATGACCGTATGTCCAAACTTCTAAGTTCTGAACTCTTTGATTTGAATCCAGAATCACGGTGTCATGGAGGACCCCGAACGAGCCGTACCGGCGTACGGCGTATTGTATGATAAATGGGTATCTGATAACAACTGCCGTCGAAGTCTGGACTCAGCGGCGTATCAGGTACTATTCAGTTATGCCATAGATGTACATATCTGATAAGACAAGAATCGAGATCCGGAGGGAATTAAAATGATGAGAAACCGAAATCGAGAGTCGAGATATCCAAGAAAAAATTCAAAAGATCGACTCGGGTCCGGGATTTGCAAGGATTTGCTCGAGCCTCGAAGGGGGAGAAGTGTCAAAGCAAGCCGACTATCGCTCGAGTTCGAGGTTCGTTACATACCTATGGATGGAATCGAGAATGGGGGGAGCTATACAACTACTAGTGTATACTACCTGATAAGAACTGCCAGGCGAGCTGGCAACAATTAAGTTCTTGGAATCAATCAGGTATAGTTTTCTTTAGTTTCTGATAAGACCACGTCACAATAAGTACTTACAAGACGTCTGACATGGCATGCGGCATTCAGTAATAAATATGTAAATTTGAGGTGAGCGTGATATGGTTGGCATGCTGTGTAGCAACTCGGATTCTATCAATATCATAAGTAAGTTATGTATATATATGTAAATGCCCGCTTTGTGAGACAAAACGACTGGATATATACTACTTACCGTGCGGACCGTCTCGTCAGCGAACAATAGCATAAATGTGTCGAAGTTGCTGGAAACCTGAAAACTTAGGCTCGAGTCATTGGCAGATAAAGCTGTTACATATGCAAGATGAACGAATGGAGCGCTTGCGAAGAGTTAAGTAGGGTTCATAAACATCTCATGAGAGAGTACGCACCGAAAAGAGTTACATACTACATTCAATCGTGCGTTTCTATCAATGTCATAGTATCATGACGTTTCTGCGGAATTTTTTGAAGTAGATCAGGGGGGTCTTTATTTAGGGAAGCCTATCGGGTCCGATTGAGTGAGAATGCAGAAGGAAAGGAAGAGATTTTCCGTCGGAAGTGAAAATAAATCCATTCATTGAGCCTGGGAGTATTCAAGTTAGCAGTCGTAGAACTTTGTAAATGCGTCGAGTGTCATGCAATGTCATGGGAATCTCAAACTTCTGTGGACGTCAGATGAGGTTACTCTTTGAAAGTCAGTATCGAAAGATATGGGGTCAGGAATTTAAGGTACTTCTATGAAACCATTGAACGTATTGTCGCCGCTATCGCATGAAGTATGAAGTAGTATGAGTATGTGAACAATCGGTTTTGGGAGTAGACATACCCCGCTTTTCATTCAATTCCAGTAGTCAGTGTATAGTATGTTTCAATCGCCGTCTCACGAGTCAATACGGAAGAAGCGGTCAGTGATTTAGCTGCAAAATGCCTGCGAGTTCCTTATATACCTGTGAATCTCGATTCAGATTTTGAGCCTTCAGGTACTTCGTAGGTTGTAAATCAATGGTGGTGCTGGCAGAAAATCTTGTTCAGCGTCTGGCACAGTTTACAGATTAGCATAACGAGGACGTACTGTTTCTGGTCTGCCAGCGAAGTATAGTACGCATGTCCAGCGAGTCCTACTCGTTTGCCTGCGATGCAAATTTAACTTGTACACGTTATGAAATCTTTTCGGCGAGGTTCGCCATCATTGAATGTTTTGTGTCGTGAACATCTAGATATTCAGCTAAGTTCAGTAAAGGAACTGGGAGACGAGTTCATCATAATCGAAGAAGTTGTAGAGACAAACACTTTCCATGCGCACTCAATTATTTATCGAGTAGTACAGAAACTAGCCTAGTTGCATTGTCGAATTTGAAGATGAAAGACAAGGGAAGTACACCCGAGACTGTCCATGATGCAATGAAGTTCGTGTGTACTCTGACGAAGCCTTATGCTCATATATAAAGTGTTCTGGTGAGATGATCAGCCTGGCAGGGATGAAGAATGAGCCCACTTCGGACGAGTTTCAAAAACTAGTTACTAGTCTAGTGTCCGAATCCCGAGCTTTGCGAGAATCCTCTCTAGAGTTCTTATTCGAGGAGGCCGACAAGTAGCGTCGCATTGATTCCATTCAGAGTCATTATGTTGCATTCGCTGTAATTGCTTCGCGTAGCTATTCATTAGATGCGTTCTAAATGTGCACCAGAGGGTAAAACAGAGAACAGAGAAGAAGATATATTATGTAATACCCCAAGGTCAACTGATGCACACCCATTGTCCGTGGACCGATCACGATTGGCGCTGATGGCTGCGGGGACCCTAACCCGAGAGAGAAGGACCTTCGCGGTTCCTTTACTACTTACTACTGTACTGCCTCCACCTGCGGGACTGGTGTCGCTTGTAGCCTTCCACGAGCCTGAATTCATTGTTTGCTCTAGACGATTTATACTGCAATGCCTTTCACGGCCTAATTCAACCAGACGCAGCGCTAGTATGTCCCATGATACCCAGAAGGCGGACCAGATAGCATTCCATTTCTACACCAAGCTTTTCTACGTCGTCAACGATGCAAGAACGACCAGTGACCCCAGGGCGCCGGCAAAGGTGGACAAATGGGTGAGTTACTTTGTCTCTCATTCAGAAATTTCATGCTAATTTGCACTGTTCATGACTCAGTTCAACCTCGAAACTCCCGAGTATTCAGATTTGTTCACGAAAGAGGCTCGCGAGCCATACAGGTCCATATCCACTACATCACAACCTCCTCCGCTCGAAATCCAGGTCTTGCTCACTATTCCCGAATTGACGAACAACCAAGTACTAGTCTACCTTGCCCCAGACTCGTCCAGAGTAAGAGTGGAGCCTACGCCGCGTCATATCCTCCTCGAGCAGTGGGTGCTCTCTTTGACGCCGAGAGACATATATGAAGAGCAGGATAGCGAACAAATCGCGCTTCCGACGATATACAAACATGGCATACCACTGTTTAGGAGCCTCTACAGCTTGCTCAGGATCCTACCTGCCTGGAAAGTCTGCAAGCGTCTACGACCGCGAGGAATAACAAACATTAATCGAGGGGCGGGACTGACCGTGCAGGTGCGCGTACGCTCTGATTCATTTGATGATAATGTTCTCGGCTTTGGTAAGTCCATCCACGTTGTTTTAATGCGTATTTCATATTTACATATAGCTACAACAGACTCCTCTCCCTCTCCATCCCATTCACCACTCCCCACCAGCACGCACACCTTTCCCTCTGTCCCACACCCAATGGGTACATTCACATTATCTGCCACCTATCTCTCCACCCCTAACTTCCGTCTTGACGAGCTCGAGAGTCTCCTCAGCTCCCGCTTCATGTCATTGGACGTTGGTCCCGAATTCACACCTACATTGATCAAGAATCAGCAGCGCGACTCATTGTTATCCACTGGGTCAGCGTCAGGTTCTTCCCCCGGCAGCCTTCCGATCCGAACATCATTACCACGCTCACCACCACGAGACATCCTCCGTCCGAATCATCATCAGCGGTCTAGATCCAGAGCAGAAGACGCGGACTCTATAGCCGAGCGATTTGTCTTACCCTCACGTACAGTTTCCATGAGTGGCGCGGTCTCTGGCCTCTCGCAGAGGAATTCACCCGTCTCGCTGCCTATCACTCGTGCTACCACCACCACATCGACAACAACCCAACTTCCATCTGGCATCGCAGCAAGACTCAGGAAAGAATCCCTAAGCAATCAACCGGGCGCTAGTGCCTCTGATTCTTACCTTCCAGCAGGCGCTGGTCATAGCGCCCTCACATCATTCCCTTCTTCTACGGCTCCTCAAGCTTTCCCTTCGACTTCCATCCCTTCCTCATCTTCTATTCCTGGCTCAGGGTCCTCCCTCCCATCCACATCCCCAATGTCGATGCCTCCACGCCGTCCAGGTATCAATACTGTCAACCCGTTTAAATCGAGCACTGTAGCGGACGCGAGCAGCTCTAACCCAGCTTCGTCAGGGTTGGGCCTCAATCTCGGGCTTGGAGGCACACCAGCCTCTCCGTCTTCTTCTCTCCGTCAAGCTGCTGGCGGACGCATATCACCACTGAGCTCTGTCGGTCTGCCGTCCCTCCCTAACCTCTCCTCATTACCCACACGTTCTGGTGTAGGCTCTCATTCAGGTGCACCGCCTTCGCCTATCGGGTTGGGTATGGCTTTAGGCGCAGCCGGTACCGGTGGCGTTGGTGCGGGACCGAGTGGGGCCAGTAGCAGTGGTATTGGCTTTACACGCCCTTCGCCTACTTTTACTCCCTCGAGTCTGGGCGATAAGCGGAGCGTTGTCAGTGCTGAGGGTGCCATTAGCAGCGGGAGCGTGTCGAGTACTACCGGAGTTGTTGCGCCCGGAGGTGCTGGAACGGCAGAGGGACCGCTACCGCCAAGGAAGAGGTACTCATCTAGCTTTGGACATAGGTATTCTGCTGCAGCTGGTATTGGTGGGGCAGGGGTTGTGCCTGGTGGTGCGGGTGTGAGTGTTGGGAGTGACGGAAGTCCTAGGAGTCGTATGAGTGGTGCGGGTGGAGGTGTAGGCAGCGCTCCGCAGGGGAGTGTCAGGAGTATCGGGAGCGGCGGTTCGGGTGGAGTTGGTGCTAGTGCTGCTGCTGGTGTTGGTACTGCAAGTCCGGGTGCTGCTGGTGCAGGCACAGAAAGAAGGGAGAAAGAAGGCGGGGTGGGTGGTTTTTCTAATGATGTGATGACGAATGATCTCTAATTTTTCCTTCTTTCTCCTTTTTTCTCCTCTCAGGGCGCTTCATTCTTGAACACCAACACAGATGATGACGATATCTCGGAATTCGTTCAGGACATTGACACGCGCAAACCTCTAAGTGGGAGGTCGAAGATTCTTGCGAGCAGGCATGCTAGGGGAGCTTCAGAAGGGCAGGAGGCGGCTTCAGGCATGACAGCAAGAAGACGATCTGGTCTTGCGGGTGCGAGTGTCGGTGTGGGTGGAGATGACGGTGACGATGAAGGAGAAACAAATGAAGGACGGAGAGATCGAGAAGAAGAGAAAGGGGAGAGCGACCACCATCAGCCAACATCTGGAGCGGTGCCTATGGATAGAGAGAAGACTATACGAGCGCGAGAAGAGTCGAAAGAGAGAGGAGAATTACCCAGATTCGCTCGCCTGGATCCACCTGCTCGAGTATCAACAGCAACTGGGGAATACGCTTCGTTGAGAGAAGGAGCTTTCACGAGCCAACCAGTGCCAGGCACAGTTCAGAGTCCGGGTGTAGGTTCCCCGTCGTCGCCACCGATGGGTTCTCAAGCAATGTTAACCAGCGAGGCGGAGGTAGAGGCTAAACTGAAGAGGATGAAAGATACATTCTTGGCTAGTCTCGAAGGGCTGGGCGGGGGTACTTCGACCAGGTCTAGAGGAACGAGAGCACGTTCAGGATCAGGAGAGGGGGGATCCGGGGCGGGTAGAGACCCGACTTCGAGATCAGAGAGAGAGCGAACAATTTCGCTGAGGGGAAGGAGAGAGGGGGAGAGTGGTGAGAACTCACCTGTATCTCCATCGCGATTGAGATTGCTGGGTGGTGCCGAGGGTAACGTTGGCGGGGCGAGAGATTACCGAGGTGATTATCGCGAGTCTTGGGGTGGATCGCTGGGATCGCCGGCTTCGATTGGGTCTTATGGTGGGAGAGGCAGGGGTAGCGGAAGAGGAAGTCCTGTTCCCAGTCCTTTATATGCCCAGTATAGTGGCCGTCCAAGGCATGGTTCGACGAGCACCACTGTCAGCGAGTTCATCTCTCAGTCGGGACAAGCCTCAGGGCAGGGTTCAGAGGAAGTGATTGGACGGTTAGAGTTGGGAGGCGGGAGCGGTATGGGATCTTCATAACGGACCCACGGACTGAAGCTGTGGGGGAGGAGGAAATGAGAAGGAAACCCTTGCTGGCATTATCGGATCGGAAAAGCCACGCTGTGTCCTGTCGTGTTGAATTGCAGCTCACTTGTGACCCTACACGCCCCGTTCTTGAGGCTCGAAGACTAGAGCCTCGTTGGATTTCAATTGATTGACGTGCTCTCAAGTAGTGGAGCCTCATGGTTCCCCGGGCCTCAATTTCCATCCAAATGGTGCATTCCTTCGCTTCACCAAGTCTCCTTCTGTAACATGTGATCCTTCCAGTTCTAATTCGACTTCTAAATTTCGACACTATCCGATCTTTCGGCCTATTACTTTGCCCGACGTTCTAACATTCTACTCACAACCTCCGCTCGATACCGGACTCTCCCCGCTATTCTCTTCTGTCTGTCTGTGTCCGTTATGAATTTTCGTGGTCCATTACTCATTAGGTTTTACTCACATTGCATCTCATCATTCATTGTAGTCTGTTCATACATGTCCAGCTTCTCTTGTGATCATTTTTATCCCTCTTACATACCTTGTAGCACATTATATTTTCCTCTGTGGTATCTATCTTATGTCTAGTTGATGCACCATGCCATTCGACAATTGCTCCAGTAAATGTTGCTCTCGAATAAGCATTTGTTTTGTGTTTGATTCATTGTGCTCCTCACGTCTTAGTAAAAAAGAGATTTTGTTTCTATAGGGCAAGAATAACAAGTAAAGCGTACAACTACACGAAACTTCTCCGGTTTTTTGCTATTCCCATGTTTCTTTGCTTTTACTGTCTATGTGGCAACGAAAGAAGTAAATATTCCCCTGTCTCGCAGCATCGGATGAGGGGGAGTGAGGGTGAGTGAAGGCGGGACACATCAATGAAAGCAAATACTACGATCTCCACCGATTTAAGCCGAAAGCTTGTCTTTGAGAAGCTTCTTAAGAGTCTCGCCATCCTCAGCAAACTTCTTAATACCCTCATGCAGCTTGTCAAATGCCATCTGGTCCTGGAGTAGCGCCCAACGGAACTCGGGTTCGTTGTCGATGAAGCTAACCTTGGCGATGGGCTCGTCCTTGGCCGCTATAAAAGAGTATTAGTGTAACGCGAAAGCGGAGAATATCAGCATTAAGACTCACCAGCAAAAGCATCGAGCTTCTTGGGAACTGGCTCAGTGGACTTCTTGAGCTCTTCGAGTAAAGAGGGGGAGATGGTGAGGAAGTCAACACCAGCTAGGGCCTTAATCTCTCCAGTCTGAAGGTGAAAGGAAAGTCAGCCGGAGCTCGTTAAAGTGCATAGCCGGTGTGAACTCGGCTGAAACGGAGTAGACACGTACATTACGGAAAGAGGCACCCATGACGATGGTCTTGTAGCCGTGCTGCTTGTAGTAGTTGAAGATTTTCTTCACCGACTTGACACCAGGGTCCTCATCGCCCTCATAGTTCTTGCCAGTGCTCTTCTTGTACCAATCAAGAATCTGTAAGAGGGTCGTTAAGGAATAATTACGCCGTGAAAAAGTTACAGCTACTCACACGGCCGACAAACGGTGAGATGAGGGTGACACCGGCCTCGGCACAAGCAACAGCCTGACCAAAACCGAACAAGAGAGTGAGATTACAGTGAATGCCATCGTCACGCTCAAGCTCTCGTGCAGCCTGGATACCCTCCCACGTTGAAGCAATCTTGATAAGGACCCGCTCCTTCTTAATGCCAACAGACTCGTACAAAGCAATAAGCTCCTTGGCCTAAGAATTTTGAGTTAGCAGCATTCCAATACTAAACGAGGAGCTCAAGTACCTTAGCCTTAGTACCCTCCTTATCAAACGACAAACGTGCATCTACTTCCGTGGAAACACGGCCGGGAATAATTTTGAGGATCTCCTTGCCAAATTCGATCAACTAAAGGCCGGTAGCGACGATTTCAGATCATCCAACGCATCAATCTACCAAATTCAATGAAACTCACCAGCCGGTCCATCGCAGCATTGACCTGAAGGTCAATGTCGCCGCCCTTGCTCTTGCCAAACTCCACAGCGGCGTCAATGAGACGGGCATAACCGGGTTTGTTAGCAGCTGCTAGAATCAGCGAGGGGTTTGTCGTAGCATCCTAACATAAGCTTGAGATGCTGCACAACATTATTTCCCGACACGAATCTTACCTGGGGCTTGTAGGCATCGATAGCTATATCAATATTGATCAGCATAGTGATTTCTTGAATACATTTTATGGCTTCGACGTACACTCAAAGTCTCCGGAATCGGAGACGACAACAGTTCCAGTTTGTTTGAGGAGGTCGAGAGAGGTAGTCATGGTGGTTACAGGACAAGTGCGATTCCGTCGTCAGAGATTTATAAATGCGAGCTCAGTCCCCCGTCATAGCACGTGATCTTGGGACGAATTTTTAAGCGCAAAACGGCCCGTGAATCGGAGTGACCTGCTTTCATACAGCGACTATCCCGGGGCCGCAAAATTCTCATCGTACCTGTACGGGACACACAACCTCTCCAGCTGAAAGCCCTTCGAAAACTTCAGAACCTAGATAAAGAAAAAACATACAATTTTTTGGTGGATCATAACTGCTGGAGCTCTATAGACTGTTACATATACAGTTACATCAAACCCCACTCCGCTCAAAGTACTTGACCTCAGCGTTGACATTACCTAGCTCCAGACAGATTGCAGTGAGAAATAAACTATTCATGAACCCGAAAGGCCCGGTATACTCAGGTACACAAGCCCTACGCATGCGGACTCACCTCTCAAAAATTCGCTAGCTCAAGGAATCGTACTGTACGTGTAATTTCTCTGGTTCCCAACCCTGAGAAAAACGTCCAGCTGGTATCAATTTTATACGAGTCCTCATCCGAACTGAATATGAGCTGCTAAATGATTGGTACAGAATCTGCTCCGAGTTATGCTCGGAGGTGTCCTTGTATCAGGAAACAGGTACGGAACCTCATATCCGATTTTGGGCTTTGTGAATTCTGATATAAAGGTCACTTGCTTTCACCTATCAGAGAGCGTCTGAGGAAATGCCTGTATAAAGTTTGTCTCTCACTGCCATCATCCAGATCAGCTCTCACACTGACCGTTCCTTCCCAGCCCAAGCATTGACAACTACCTATATGATTACCATACGCAACGGCGCTCGACCCGGTTATTTGACGATGACATTACGAGTACAGTACGTGGTTCAACCACGAGACCATTATCAATCTCGAGCCAGCCAAGCCTTGCTCGAGTGCTCAATCCATCTGAGATAACCCATCTTTGCACTTGTGCTTATCAAACATATCACGCCAACATTCAAGTTAGGCCGAAAGCATCGGATTGACGATGGTTGATCCAATGGAGGGGATGAAGATCATGGGCTATGATACGGAGGTTGCAGAAATGACTTTGGGTGTAAGGTCCATGGAGCTGGAGCAGTCAGTGGTTGATACGGTGGATGCGCTGATTGAGCTGGAAACTAGACTCAAGAAAGCCTAGATGCGGATTAAGAGTATGACATTGACTACAAGTACGTATTAATAGACCCATTCACTCCATACTTGTAATATCTGCGGCATGACCGAGTATACAGCGCTACTAATTCTTCGGCGTCTCGTTCAGTTCACGCTCCATCTCAAGCAGCCTATCCACCATCTCTGGTAACGAATCTTCGAATTTCCTCACATGAACCCCAAGCTCCTTCAAAATACTAGTATCATACCCACAAACCACCTTCTCAGCGGATGGATCTTCCTCCGGCAACTTGACAAGTCTATCCTTCAGCTCAGGATGTGAGCGCAAGATCGTCTTCACGGCTTGGAAATAAGTCCATTTTTCTTCTCCGATGAACACCCTCTTGCCGATTGCCAGATCGCTCTTTTGTAATGCAGCGATGTGGGCCAGGCCGACGTCACGCACGTCGCAGAAGATGGGGACGGGTTCGGGTGGAAGTTGAGAGATGCTGCCGTTGAACAGGCGGTAAAGGTACATGACGGTTTCGTTGACTTGAGACATTGAAGAGACGGGGTGAATGGGGGGTCCGTACACCATGGTTGCTGCGTGGGTCAGGTTCACAGATTACATTGAGGGTTTCCGGGAAAGATTGGGGGTTATTACTTACGGTGGATGGTAGTAAGCTTTATTTCTGGATGTTCTTTCACGTAGTTCCATGCAGCCTCCTCAGATAATTTCTTCGAAGCAGCATATCTTGACAGTCCAGGCATATCCCCAGTAAGCGCCTCTTCGTAAGTTGCAGGATTCCTGCATGGTTCGGTACGCCTTCAGTAATCCTGCACGGCGAGCAATGTAGATGGTTTGATAAATCTCTCACCAATCATCCGGAGTATAAGTATGGCTAGTGTAGAACACTTGATAGTAACAGGTATATCGTAATTAGCAAAATGATATACCGAGGAGCGAAGTTCGCGCTTACCCCCTGGCTGATTGACAACAGCAGCACAACTGGAAGTAATAATGACACGGTGTATACCGGCCTTGGTAGCGGCTCGGAGGACGTTAAGCGTTCCTTCTATGGCGGGATCCAGCAGATCTTTCTTAATATCTTTGAATTCGGTGATGACAGGCGAAGCGACATGAAAGATAGCGCTAATTCCTATAGAGTTTAGGTATAAGGGACTTCGATAAAGGGCAAATAGTGCACGTTGTAAGAAGGAGTGCTCACCTTCTAAGGTGGGTATCAAGTCACCATGTATGAGATCGTCGACGATGACAGTCTCGAATCGATCGTTATAGGAGGCAAAGATCTTTTCTATATCTTTTGCTTTGGTAGGGGATCTCACTGTTCTGTAGAGGGAATACCATAAGTACGTATGTCAAATAAACATGTGTTGCAGATGTATTTGTATCACCACACACCCTCGAACAGAGTACCTTGCTTTGAGAGCCTCGCGAACGACATGGGCTCCAATGAATCCAGATGCACCTGTAACCTGTAATCCGAAGAGAACAACGAATACTTCTCAGTACAGATTCACAATCGAGAACACCAGAAGTCGGAGCAAGAGGAAGATTACTCACAAGGACTTTGGTAGAGGATACTGTTGTAGACGACATTGAGGATTTCGAATTCAAGTTCTCTAAAGCCCCAACTTTGATTGCTCGCATTTAAGTACTTGTCCTTACTCAGTTGCCGAAGGGTGACGCGTGTTGAAGCTAGATTGATAAGCATTGCTAGTTGTAATCCGGCTGAAACGGTGCGTACTTTGCGGTCTGCGCTGGTTCTCCTTTTGTCGCGAGACATACCGCTGCAAAACGGCTCCAGTATGCTCCAACGCGGGACGAATTCCGTGTATTATAGGCCTTGAATACTTTTCTGCAAGGGAAATTATGCGTTAAGCACCATATACTCACCTTGAATGCAGTGGAGGACACGGAGCTACGCGGAGTCGGTCTCGGTCAAAGCATCACCGAATCCGACTGACTCAGACTCTGAGGCTCGAAATCGGCTTTCAGATCCTATCTAAAGGCACACAATTGTGTGGATTCAGGAGATGGTATGAAACAGGTCAGTTGTTGAGCGGTACTGGTGAACACACATTTCCCGGGGAATGGGACTGGAACAGCCAATCTCTCCGAGACTCGAGTCAGGAAGTACGTGTACTTTGCGCGAAGGTACGAGGCAGGGTTCAAGCAAGTATTATTTAAGAGTCGTGCTGCGGGTAGAGTTGAGATGTGTACTTCGTTGAGTGTAACGGGATAATCGTTTGAAGCCGATGAAATTTCTGAAAGCTTGTGAATCTGAGCTGCGTGAGGTACGAGCGTTAAACAGATTGAGGTCTTCGGACAGACACGTGATGCGGCCATCCTTTCTCTTCTTCGCCGCATCACCTAGGTCGGAGTCGACGTGCCCGTCCTCGAGCCTCAAGCTGTTTGTTAGCTCTCTCCTCTCTCCTTTCTTCTTTTATTTCATCTACTAGGCCATACCTGATAAGTGGCAAGAGAAGTCTGGGTGGCTAGAAGGAGAGAAGGCAGATGATCAAGAGGCAAGGTACCTATCATTTCGAGGAGCGGAAATCGAATAGGACGAAGGCGAAGAAGAACGTCCACCCTCGTCGTCCGCCGCATGGATCCGAAGCTTTGCTGGGGTGAAGACTATCTTGCATGATTGGAATCCGCCCAACCGTGAAACACCCTCTCGGAAGGTCATGAGTTGGAGCTGGCTGGAAGTGCAGGCGGTTGGGTAGCGGTAGCCCCCTGCTGAGAGCTTTTGCAGGCTCAAGACCGCTACACAATCCGTCTCACTAGCTGACCTCTCAACTGGCTAACAGGACCCTATCTTAGGAGACGGTCGACTGCAGCCAGCATGAAGTCAGTGGTTGGCCCAGTTGGTGTCGCTCAGTGTTGACCTGGTGCGTCTTTTATTCTCGTTTTATTCTCATTCTACACAAACACATCTTATCTCCATACCTGTGCTATACTTCGAGACCCATTGTATAATTTGGCTTTGTCTTAACACGATGCATCAACTTCCTCATATAACAGCCCTTGTCCTTCTGTTGCAACCCACGTTAGCTGTCTCTTTGGAGACTTGCACCCTCATAGCTGCCTCTTTGGAGGCATGCACCTGCACCCACATATACTGTCTCCATCGGAGACTTGCACCTGCATAGACTGTCTCGCTGAGACTTGCACCTGCTGCGACCCGCATAGACCATCTCACTGAGACTTGCACCTGCTGCGACCCGCATAGACACTATATCAAGACTTGCACCTGCATGGCACCACTCTAATCAGTACTAAACCTTTGATTGCATTATAGAAAACATTATTTCAGTCTGGAAAACAACATTCACGACATCAAAGCCTCATGATCAACACCAACATAGCTTCTGGGCAGTAGGGTCCTGCTAGGTAGCAACAAGACGAGGCATGTAGCAGCTCCTTCCGTTTTTGGGTATCCGCGGTCGCTGGATGCGTCGCTGCACTCCTACAGTTTTGGGTATCGCAGCTGACCGCACATACCGCAACGAAGGGAGTCTTGCTAGGGCCCAAAGGTCTGCCGACCTTTGCCCATACTTCAACATCATCAGTGTGCCCACAGAGCTACGAGAATATGCCTGCATTCTCTGCTTCCTTCTCTTCACTCATAGCATCACACACTAGTCTGAAGATTGTGAATCTGAGCTGCGTGAGGTACGAGCGTTAAACAGATTGAGGTCTTCGGACAGACACGTGATGCGGCCATCCTTTCTCTTCTTCGCCGCATCACCTAGGTCGGAGTCGACGTGCCCGTCCTCGAGCCTCAAGCTGTTTGTTAGCTCTCTCCTCTCTCCTTTCTTCTTTTATTTCCCACCCTCCACTCCCAGTTCCGCAGTCGCAATTGCACACAGATAAGTTTTCACTAAGACAATCCAATTGCTCTAGT
>RCHF01001811.1:0-17098 GCA_003987895.1 Neonothopanus nambi | reverse complement strand
AGCACTCTTTTTCTGACCACAACTAGCTTCTCTTGCATCTCTGCAGCTTCTTTCATCCTCCCCATATCAAAATAGCTTGAAGCTAGATTGTTGATGCTGATAAGAGCATGTGGATGCTCCTCTCCCAGCACTCTTTGCATGATCAGAACTAGCTTCTCTTGCAACTCTGCAGCTTCTTYCAACCTYCCCATACGAGAATAGGTTAAGGCTAGATTGTTGATGCTGGTAAGAGTCTCTGGATGCTCCTCTCCTAGCACTCTTTTGCTGACCACAACTAGCTTCTCTTGCAACTCCACAGCTTCTTTCAACCTCCCCATATCAGAATAGGTGAAGGCTAGACTGTTGATGCTGTTAAGAGTATAAAGATGCTCCTCTCCTTGTACTCTTTTTGAGATTTCAATTTGCTTCTCTCCCAGCTTCTGTGCCTCTTGCCATCTTCCCATGTTAGCATATACTATCACCAGCCTCTGTCTACAAACCCAGATTCTGGGATGATCTGCCTCACAAAGTTTTACATATTGCTCATAGCACCTCTCATACATAGTGACACCTTTTKTCYGATTTCCACCCCAGMCATAAATTTCCCCAAATGCCCATGCCACATCTATTTCCTCCAGAGCCAAAGCAGGCAGGCTTGCCAAGTGTGGTATTAGTAACACACAATTTTGAATGTCTTCCTCTGTTCTGTTAAATGACACAGAGCCTGCTACAATGCCCTTTGCCCTCAATCCAGCACTGCTTCTCTCCTGCAAAGACATTGTGTCACTCATCCACTGCTGCACCATAGGGTGTATGTGATACAGCCTCTCATTGTCATCTATTTCCAGCAGTGAATATGATGTCAAGACTGTAATCATYTCATTGAATRTSARAGKATTCCAGTCCTTGGCTTCTCCTGAAGTGAATTCCTCCAAATATTCTTTGCCCTTCTTCAGTGCTTCACTGGGTGGTAGAGGATTATTCCATTGCAGTTCAATGTATTTGTATGCTCTGTGGAATAATGAGGATGGAATACCATGATAATGGAGCCAGGAGCAGACTTGTAGAAACTGTTTGCTTCTATCATCCAACTGTTTCCAGCTCAAATCCCAAGTGGCATACACAGATAATTCATACTCATCTTGGACCATCTGTCTTGATAGCAAATCAGCTCTATGCTGAATATACAATCCAAGATACTCAGTAAAGCATCCCAGCTGTTGTATATAACTTCCAGCATGGACAATAGCAAGTGGAAAGAGATGGAGTGCTTTCACAATGGCTAAGGCAGTTGGAGTTGTTCTTTCATTTTTGTTCCTTCTAGCATGGTGCAGAAGCAACTCTACTGCCTCATCTTCAGTCATATCTGCTATCTGGATTCTATGCTCTGCTGCCTGCCAGAAACTAGAGTTCCTGGTGGTGACAAGCACATTCCCATGAGTGCACTGTGGCACATATTTCCCAATATTCAAATTGGGATCATCAGCATTGTCAAAGATGAGGAGCCACTGCTGTTGACTGTTGTAAAGCCAATCCTTGGCAGACTGCCAACTAGGGCCAGAGATGCTACACTTTCTGGCAATATCAAGAAGGCTGGCTTGTATGAGCTCTTCAGTGTTGGACTGAATGAAGAAAATCTTGAAAAATCTAGATCAGACATGATATTAGCTTCATATTTTATATGTAGAGCTACTAAAAAACCTACTGATCAGAGTATTCCATACTATATTGCAATGCAATCTGTGTTTTTCCAGATCCTCCAAGACCATAGAGTACAACTCTGTTCTGTTTCTTATTTTTTTGTGCCAAGAAATACTTCCTGAGCTGAGAAATGATATCACTTCTACCCACAAAGTTTTGAGTGGGGGCAGGAAGATTGGACATTCCCACATATCCAGCTATTTCTAAATCAGTATTGTAGGCAGTTTCTTGCATTATCCACTCATACCTGTGGGTTGAGATTCAACTTGGGTTATTGTTTGTCCGTGGAAGTGTTGATGCATATCACCACCAACCATGGTGACATTGGTATTGGTAAGGCTGAAATTGGAAGAACCAGTGAACATATTTCTATTCATACAGTGTATGGGAATATTGAGTCTGCTGCATGCACTACATGCTTTGTAGTTTACTCACAAGTGGGTAGACAGAATAGCACTCTTTTGCTGCATTGAGATGCTACCTGCTTCTGAGCTCTGTGTTGGACTATCCATGGAGGATTACCAGCAGTTATGTCAACTTCTGGCAGCTATCAGCCAAAAAAGAGAACTCACTCAGTTTGAGTGCTAGTCCCACCACTGGCAGAGTCAACCAAATGCTCCTGTTGTGGTGTCACAAGGCTAGATTGAATAGGATGATTCATTTGCAGAAAGAATAGTTTTGTATGCAAAGTCAATGACTAGATAGTAATGGGGGGAAAGAAAGAAAGGATAAGCACCAACAGGAGCATGTTGGAAACATGTTCTACATAAATACCCATGCACTGACCAAGTACATTGACTGACCCACGCTGTACATGTTGATGTCTGTCAATAGAATTCTATGGTCAGAAGGTCGTTGACCTATATAAGGCTATTGAGACCCAGACTAAGGTAGAGCTAGTATTGAATAAGTCATCTTCCTTTCAATTACTCTAGTACAACCAACTTTATCTGAACAAAAAGGGTATGCATAGTGTTGTCGGATTTTCTTCCTCCATTTCACTAGATCCTGGCTACTTTAAACGTCTCGAAATCCGAAGCAATGGGATGCTGCTGATCATGGATGCATTGGTGTGCAGCGTACACAGGTTCAAGTTGCTGTGTGCCGCTGCTGTATGCCAACAGATGGGTCATGCTTTAGCGTGAGCATCTGTCAGAATCTGACAGCTCGACATCGGTGAGGTACGTATTGAAGCCTGAATTGAATGTATGCAGGTTCCATGCTGTCAGTTGCCTATGAGTGGACCGAGAAAAGTTTCGTCATCTCATCAATTCAATCGATGTTAAGAGGATAGAATGGCTATACGTACTTCTTTATTCTACATCTAGGTCTCTCGCGCAACCTGAATCAGATTTCTGTTCGAAGATTGATCATGACAAAGAGGACAAGGAAAACTGCGCAGGATCCCGCTGAGGTTCTATTTAGTCTGAACAGTCAGATTTCGTTTACATTTCGGCCTCTTCAGAATAAGAGGCGTTCGCGAATCGGTATCCGTGGATGTACAGTGAGATGATTCAGAATGAGAGGTAGGAGTTGTGCGTTGATCAGACGTGGAGGAGTGATGATGAGGGATTTGAGGCGGAGGAAGGGTTTTCCTGCAAGGAGGTTTGCACGAACTGAGGCCGATGAGAATTGGCGCAGGGTCAAGTTCAAGTAAGTTTGAAGGCTTTTCGGACGGCCAAGTGCTCGCTCCTTGGTTTCGACTTCGTCTGGATTCACAAGCCCAATCAATTCGACTACAACTGGTCAATGTTTCAACGATTGGCACTAGACATGGTCTCGATGTAGTTCGTTATTGTCCTGCATATATGTAAGTACCTGAATTGAAAATAATTCGAGTCATGAGGTTGATATGCATCCCGGATCACATACTTGGGCCTTGGCTGGTACATCGTTTGTGATTGCGGCTCTTGGCGCACGTTCGAACAAGTACTATTGAAGGAGGAAGCTGAAATCAGTATAGAGTAAGACTGTGTGCCAGATTGGAAGTGGCCAGCGGTAGATTGAACTTACAGCTGCAAAGCTCTAACTCCAGACGTGTAATTCCATGTAAGCCATTTCAGCAGTATATCTATGGCTAAGTGAAGCGTGGATGTGGTTGGGGTTCATGTATGGAACGATGGAGCACAGCCACTCTCTGAGGCTCTTCAACTGCGACGACGACGTCCACATAACTTCCTCCTACTTGACGAGTTGACCTTGGATGTTCGAATCTTCAAGCTTTTCAAGCTATAGCAGTCGTTGGAACGGATCGATATCAGTGGTGGTTTTGAATCCATTTTGAGCCTAAAAACGGTGGCCATCTACTCCAAACTCCCAAACAAGCGATTCTTATTCCTTTTCGCTTTGCTCATTCCAATTTCAAAGTTCTTCTCCCGCTTCCGACGATTAGGGCCATTCAATCTTGTTGCTCGGTCCCATGACCCTCGAGCGGCTAGTTCGGGGTAACAGCCGTCAGCTCATACGGTCAGCGGACTCCGGTTCTTGAATTTTCAATGAATCGTATAAAGGGGCTGCATGTACCCTTTAGCTCTTGACAGAGATCACATATGGTTTCGTCCTTGGTACTCGGAGGTTTGCTTCTGTACGCTACCACAGCCGGAGCGACGTGGGTCGAGCCAGCTGTTCTCGATGCGTGTCCAGGATACAATCTCACCAACCCTGTAGTAGATGGTGCCAGCTTCAAGGCCAACCTCACCCTTGCCTCGACAGGTTGTAATGTTTTTGGCACTGATATCGAGACCTTGAGCCTTGAAGTCACTTACGAGACTGGTGCGTCGCGTCGCGCTTGTTTTTTTCTCCCTTCTTTTAATTTGAATATTTGGACAGACACTCGTATTCACCTGAAGATTTTTGATCCTTCAAATGCTCGATACGAGGTTCCGGAATCTGTTCTCCCTCGACCAAATGCCACGGGAAACGCGTCTTCTGAAACCGCTGCTATCCAATTCAACTACACTTCATCCCCATTTTCCTTCACCATCTTCCGTACTTCGACGAAAGAGGTGCTTTTTTCAACAGCCTCTCATCCTATAATCTTTGAACCCCAATATCTCCGCGTTAAAACCACCCTTCCGCCCAACGCCAATATCTATGGTCTTGGCGAACACACTCAGCCTTTCCACCTCCCTACGCATAACACTACTCTCACCCTCTGGTCTCGTGATGCGTATGAGATCCCTACAGGGACGAATTTGTATGGGAACCATCCCATTTACTTTGAGCATCGAACTACCGGCACCCACGGCGTGTTCCTACTCAACTCGAATGGGATGGATATCAAGTTGAACGATACCGAGAGCGACGACGGTTCGGTAGGGCTGGAGTATAACGTTCTAGGAGGCGTTTTGGATTTCTACTTTTTGGCCGGCAGTGAGGACGATCCTATTGAGGTATCGAAACAGTATGCGGAAGTTGTTGGTACGCCAGCAGAAGTTCCGTATTGGAGTTTCGGGTTGCACCAATGTCGGTTTGGGTATAATAGTACGTGTTCTGTCTCTTCTTGGCTGGTGAATTATTTATTGACGCGAGTCATTGGTTTCTATCAGGCTTCGTCGACGTAGCAGGCGTCATTACGAATTACTCTGCGGCGGAGATTCCTTTGGAGACGATGTGGACAGATATCGGTGCGTTGAGGTATTTGTATGAGTTTCCACCGCTGACTGTTTTTTTTAGATTACATGGATGGACGCCGAATCTTCACCGTGGATCCCAATTACTTCCCTTTATCTCGCATGCGCGAAATTGTCGACTATCTACATAGTCACGATCAGCACTATGGTATATCTTCTAATTCAAGTTGCTCGTGAATACCCTGTGAAATTCATTGTCGAACCTATAGTACTAATGACGGATCCTGCGGTCGCTTTTGTACCTGGAGAAGGATACGGACCGTACGATCGTGGAACGGAGTTGGACATATGGTTGAAGATGCCTAATGGGAGTGCAGCTCTTGGTTTGGTGTGGCCAGGTACGGTATATTTTCTCATTTAAATGCTTCCTTTGGGCTTATAAGAAATTTTGAACGGTGCAGGTGTAACGGTCTTCCCTGGTCAGTACAATTTTTTCTTCAACGTGATAGAGCTGGACTAAATAGGTTCCTGGTTAGATTGGTTCCACCCTTTGATTCAAGAGTGAGTGCAGCGCATATAATCACCCAAGTATCGTTATTAATGATCTTTTATCACAGTTATTGGTCGAATGAATTCCGACTCTTCTATAACGTTACAGACGGGATAGATATCGACGGTGCTTGGATCGACATGAACGAACCTTCGAATGTGAGTTTGCCCAGGCTGCTTGAATATCACATCCCACTCATCACATTAAATAGTTCTGTGTTTTACCTTGCGAAAACCCATACCAGCAAGCACAGCAGATGGCTCTCCCTCCACCAAGGACAGCTCCAATTCCAGACCCAAACACACCCATCTTTGTCAATTCCACCTCGGCCAACGCCAACCGCAAGAGGCAGGACACGGGAATCAATCTGTTGAACCCGCCTTATGCTATTAATAATGCTGCAGGGGATTTGTCATCGAAAACAGCCTGGGTTGGTGTTTTCTCCTACTTTCTTTTTTTGTGATTTTTGTGATATCTCTGACACGCCCTATCTCTCCAGACAAACGCGACGCACGCTAATGGTCTCGTCGAGTACGACACGCACAATTTGTACGGTACCATGATGTCCGTCGCGACGCACCTAGCGATGCTCGCTCGTCGACCAGGTCTACGTACGCTCGTCATCACGCGTTCGACGTTCGCTGGTGCAGGCAAACACGTTGGAAAGTGGCTTGGGGATAATGCTAGCTGGTGGACACATTATCGACTGAGTATTGCTGGGATGCTTGGTATGGCTGGGGTGTACCAGGTTCCGATGGTCGGTAGTGATATTTGTGGGTATGCGGAGAATACGACAAGCACGCTTTGTGCGAGGTGGGCGATGTTGGGTGGTTTTTATCCGTTTATGAGGAATGTGAGTGTTTTGTGATGATATGCTGGGAATGAGACGTTGACGGTATGTTACTCTTTTTTTCATTAGCATAATTCGGATACGTCGATAAGTCAGGAGTTTTATAGGTGGCCTGTAGTTGCGCAGGCTGCTAAGAATGTGTTGGATATTCGGTATGCCCTTATTCAACCTGCCATATATCTACCCAATGCTAATCAATCCCTTTTATCCTATCAGCTACCGTCTCATGGATTACATCTACACCGCATTCCACCAAGCTAATCTCGATGGAACCCCCGTCCTTCAATCCATGTGGTACAAATACCCCAAAGACCCATCAACCTACCCCATCGACCTCCAATTCTTCTTCGGCCCATCTATCCTCGTCTCTCCGGTAACAGAAGAGAATTCCACCAGCGTAACGATCTACCTCCCCAACGATACATTCTACGATTTCCTCACGCTCGAGCCTATCATTGGTAACGGGACGAATGTCACACTGACCGACGTGGACTTTACCCAAATCCCGGTGTACATCGCTGGTGGTAGCGTGTTACCTCTAAGGGCAGAAAGCGCGATGACAACGAAAGAGTTGAGAGAAAAAGATTTTGAGATTGTCGTTGCTTCGAGTCGGGATGGTACAGCCAAAGGTCAACTATACGTCGATGATGGTGTATCCATTGACCAGACGAATGGGACGACATTGGTGGAGTTTGGATATGCTAATGGGACGTTGAGCGTGAATGGGACTTTCGGGTTTGATGTTGGTGTTGAAGTCTCTAGAGCGAGGTTTTTAGGCGTGGCAAAAGCTCCTGGAAGTGTGAAAGTTGTGGGTGAAGATGGTCAGGCGGTGGGTAATGGATCGTTTGTGTACGATGCAGGGCGGAAGGTTGTTGATGTAGCGCTCGGCATGCCTTTTGATAAGCCGTTTGGAATCGTGCTGTTGTATTGAACTTGTCTATTGTAGTTGATGTGGGGGCATGAAAGAGGGTCAATCGAATAGGACAATTGAATCTCGCGAGTTTTTTTTTGCGCGTTGAAGATAGATATGCAGTAAAGTGAAGAGAAGAAATGGTTAACGTAGCCCTTTGGAAAGCCATTTGATAGGCCCTTTGTAGTCTAGCTGTTGTCTCTCGCGAATTCGGACGTGCATTGCATGAGTTACTGTACATCACGTTGTCTGAAATCTATACCAGCAATGCAAAGTAGAATTAGACATGATTAGGGATGGTTTAAATTGTCTGATATCGAAGCATATACACAGCTATAAAACCCAAAAAAATCAACGAAGTGCACGCGTGCACTTATATACGCACGACAAACCAGCTCATCATCAATTCTTCTCATCCAGTAAGATCCATCGCTATAGCTCCGAAGCAGCACACCACCACCACCTTCCCCATGAACCAACTGAATACACAAACGCTGCAATACCCAACAGATATACACCCTGAACCACCCTCCCACGCCGGAAGTCTCTAGCGAAGTTTGGCACGCCCATGATGTTACAGAATACGTGCGCGGTGAGAGACGGGAAAACTGAACGAGTTGAGAGGAAAAGGAAAGCGCAATGTGCGCCGAAGAGGGTAGTGTAGGTTAGCTGGAATACTGGAGGACGCGTGATTAGAACAGTGCATAGGGAAGGAAAAGAAAAAGCAAAAGACGCACGGGAGCCGATGACTGCCCTCTTTAGAGCTGCGGACGTCCTTCCGTGCTGGTTGTAGGTTTCCCATGCGTGATGTACGTGTGCTAAGCCGAAGTTGAGGGGGGTGACGAGGATCATATGTGCTGGGGAGGAGGCGAGTGCTGGTGAGAGGAGATACGACGCGAGGATGCATGAGCGGAAGACGAGCTCTTCGGTTACTGGGGCCTGTATGATGAAGGAAGAAATTTGGTGGGTTAATTAGTTCTTCAAGAGAAGATTTGTATGAGACATACCACGATATAATTCCGCACACCAAAGATAATACCAAATGTTTCCCGGAAATACGAGCGCAAACTCCAGCGATACCGAGTCAGGTAAGAGGTGTACAAAGGTCCCAGGAAGAGAGCGGGTGTAACGAGATGCGGAAAAATAGTATAACGAAGAGATTGGAAGTCTTTGGGTACGGACACCGAGAGACCGAGCAAGTCGATGGTAATCTTGAGTGTATCTGCTATACCTCGGTTTTCTTCGTCTAATATAACGACGAGGCCCCAAACAGCACACAGACTCAAAGCTGTCGCCAGAGAGACCGCTTTCAGCCTTGCACGTATAACGCTAGGGTCGTCTCTCCGCTGCTCGTTGTCCTCTCTTGTCCTGGCGAATATGAGCCTCGCTTGCTTGGAGACATAGATTGAGCCTACGTATATCCATGCGAAGGAGAGCCCCAAGAGGTGCGCGGTGGATGGGTAAAGAGGTTGGAGAGAGAAAGAGTGGGGAGGTGCCATTGTTTGTGATTGTCGTCCCTCACCGTCACGAGCTCAGTACTCAGTGACGAAAACTAGTTCTGTTTCCTCGAAGTTCCAGCTGGCTTCGAGAGACTGGATCTCAGGGCAAATTTCTGGTAGTAGTACAGTAGCAGAAATGAATGGGGATGAGAAGGACTGTCGACTGTTGAAGACAAAGACAAAGACAAGTATTTCATTGTCATCACTATTCCCTTTTACACGTTATCTAGATCTTGTCTAACAGTCGAAGACAAAAAATATGTAGTCTAGTTCGACTCTGCAGATCTGAAGGTTCATACGAATGTATTCAAGAAGAGGCTCTGCCCTCGATGAGCGAGCGTACTATCATTACAAGTCCAGCCATTTATTTGCTGACTTTCTTTCGCTGGTCACTGAGGCCTTGGGTGGTGCCCGTCCATTCCCTGTTCAGCCATACATCCGATGTTGCCGCCGCAATCACGCAGGGAAAGATCGACGTCAATTGCACGAAGTTCCACATGTGGACTTGTTCTACACACGAAATAAAAACGTTAGTGTAAAACGTACGGAGAGTCAAGACAGACATACTTGGATACCCGTAGTGGTATCGCGGAAATCCCAGTTGCAGCGACCGAGAGCACTGCAATACAAATGTGGATGATCTGCATCGTATTGGGTTGAACAAAAATAAGGCTAGTCGAAAGACAGAAATTGGCCCTGGGGATTGAGAGCAACGCGTGAGTTCCCGTGAAAAAAGAAAAAGATATATCAAGGACTGACCAGCCAAAGAAAAGAAGGTACGARGACAGRCAACGAATTGRGGGACRMAASCAAGGGAACTTCAGCTGAGGACCCAGACCTCAAAACAATCCTCTTTTTATGCACACAGGCCTGATCGTATAGGCAGGGCGACCTCCTCAAAGATACCAGAATCTGGCACGTCGCCACCTAGGACCTAGTGATCTTAGAGGGCTAAGAAATTGGGCGCCGCGTTGATGGAGGGTGGATGAGTAAGGGTTGCATTGCAATAACAGACGCTTGAATGTTGGCTGCAGTGGTGCTGTACGGCAGAACGGGCCGGGTAACCAAGTCAAACCACTTCTACGCCCTCCATCCTCGTCCACGTCGACCCTCTCGTTCTTTTTTTTGTTCTTGCCTCCGCTCCTATCCCTCTACTCTGATATCCTAATATGATATTCCCACTATCCATTACACACCCACTCCCAGTACATTTACACCGTACTCGTCATGATGCTACGACGTCGAGTCTCGGCCAAGACTCCTCTTTGTCTTCACCTCCCACATCTGTATGCTTATCCGAAGAGAACAAGAATGCCCTTCGAAGTTCAGGCTCGAGCTTTGATGCTGATGCAGAAGCCGTGGATATACCTCCCCATATATACACACACGCACAGACGCATTCATCTTCACCGAGCTCATCGGAATCAGAATCAGAATCAGAATATCGGCAGAGTTCGACGTTGGTACCTCCGACAATCGTGGACACCCTTGGTCATAGTAGTCAGAGTTATGGCATCGGTGCTGCTGATCATCTTCATGCTCACGGTGATCAGCATCAATATCAAGTAGAAGTTGCAGTGCTTATATCTATGCCTTCTCCTCGACTTTCTCCTCCTTCTGAGTCCTCCAAGTCTTCCGAGTTGTCTTGTTTTTTATCCTTGAATTCGAATTCGAGTGCGCGCATGGGTACGACACCTCAGGCGGAGATAAACCTGGGCGTTGGGGTGTGGGATATACAAGAAAGGTTTGAGGGGACGTAGGATTCGAGATTTCGATTGGGTGGATGTAACGACTGTATTCTGGATATATGGCTCGTAATTTATTTAGCAAGCTGAGGTCATAAACTTGCTCTTGGTCTGAGCCTGAGCGTCGGATGCCTTGGAGGTCACTTGGAGGTAAGTTGAAGATGCTTTTCACGGTATAAAGAATTTCTAGTTCCAACCAGAGCGTTTATCTCTGTCCTTTCTCTTTCTTCTATTCCTCTGTTGGTGTTGACATGGCACTGGGGTTTGAAGTGCCGCACTGCTTTTACTCAACTTTTTAAGATTGCTCGGTCTTAGTGGGGGGTAACGGGAGTATCTGGGTCTGTCTGGGATGTGACAGTGTGACTTCAATCTTTTCCTTTCGTACCATCATCTTACTTGTCTTCTTATTGCTATAGAATGGCTTTTGCACAAATAACTCAGAGTACTAAGGAGCGTTTTTGTCCAAAATGCCATCGTCTTCGAACTAATTGTGCACATTWTTGTCCAAAATGMCATCGTCTTMGAACTAATTGTGCACACAAAGAGGTAAGTCAACGGAAAACGATGACCTATCTGCTCCACATTAACATTAAAAACATTCACCCTTTATTCCCAAAATTACAAAAGTTCTTTAGCAAATCTGGCAGTGAATCTCGATTATTGGGACCTCGACTATCAGGACCTTCATCACTGGAACTACTGCTAAGAGCATTGGCACGTCTGATTCACACACTATGTGCAGACTCGCTGCTCAAAGAAGTCAGCGAATCCCTTAATGATAAACTCATACCTGAGTTCTTTTGGTTCCTATATGCAGTGGCTCGATTCAAAGGAGTCCTTCAGAGAAGGTCACCCATCCAAACATTGCGAGAGACCCTCAGCGAATTTGGCAACAAATCTCGATTATTGGAACTACAGCGAAGTTTGCTCTCCAGAATCAGAGGCATGATCCTCAGCAAATCTGGCAGCGAATCTCAATCATTGGAAATATCAGAATCACTGTGGGGATGTTTCCCCTCTTCTGGAGGAGGTAGCAACGGAGGTGGAGGTAGCAGCAACGGAGGAGGTGGCAGTGGTGATGGAGGAGAAGATGAAGTCAACGGATCCTCCAATGATGAATTCACATTGGGCGAGGACTTCCCTTTAGAAGCTGGATTCAAGTGTTATATGCCAGATGTGGATGACGTCTCTTCAAACGTGCCAGTAGAGAAGCATACAGCGATATCGGATGATGCTGTAAATCCTAAGATATACACGCCCACATCCAACTTGAACTTGCCAGACGTCAGCTCAGAAAATCAGTTTTTTGCTGAAACTCCACAGGCTACATTCCACCTTCCCAACTTGAAAACGTCTGTAGATGGTTTGAACCACAATCACAGTAACTTCAACAGTGTTGCTGGTGATATGCACATAACCACAACTCACACGAGATCCACAACACTAGATTCATATAATACCACTACAACGACGTCTTTGAATTCGCATAATACTGCCACGACAACGAATCACTACTACTATGGCTGTAACTTTGAATCAAAGGTTGACTCGGATTTCTCCAATCCTCAATCCCCTACCCAGACTTCGGTCCCTCAGGCTGCTCCTTCAGATTCTGCTTCTCATTCCGATGACAGCAAGCAGAAGCACCATAAATCACGATGGTCACATTGGTCTATCACCAAGTTCACTCACATTTATCATTATTTCCCTGTTTCCCCCCTTGCCATCTGGATACCACATGTTATTCACTTGATACCTGTGTTCTGGTGTCAAAGCTGTCAGAGCTGTGCACATTATGGCTATTGGACGCACCAGCTCTGATAAAATCAGCCTTCAGTTTACTGTTTATATTGATAATCTTCATGGTTCTCCTGATTCCTAGTTATTTCTCTCTCTTTCTCACTTTCACTTGCTTAGGTGTATCTGATATTGTGTCTCCATCCTTCTTCTTTTTTCATTCCCGCATGGTTTATGGTTTCCCTCATAGATCCATGATAGGTCACAGTAGGACTGCTCAATTCTAAAAGTTCAAACAGTTCAAGCGGTTCAATGTACAGTTCAAAGCAAGTTCAAAAAGTTCAATTCTGCGCAGCAAGTTATGAATAAGGAAGGCACCGTCCAACAAGTCAGCTAACCTTCTCGGCTTCTAGCGGAGCTTGATGTTAGTAATCATCTGTCTTCACCTCCATCACCCTTCAAAGTTCAATGTTCAATGTTCAGGCTCGAGCTTTGATGCTGATGTAGAAGCAGTGGATACACCTCCCCATACACATGCACATACACAGGTGCATTCATCTTCACTGAGTTCATCAGCGGAATATCAGCAGAGTTCGACGTTGGTAGTACCTCCGACAATCGTGGACAGCCTCGGTCATAGTAGTCAGAGTCATGGCATTGGTACTGCTGATCATCTTCATGATCACAGTGGTCAGCATCAATATCAAGTAGAAGTTGCAAGAAGTTGCAGTGCTTATATCTATGCCTTCTCCTCAACTTTCTCCTCCTGAGTCTTCCGAGTCTTCCTCGTTCTCCATGTCTTCCTCATCGTCTTGTTTTTCATCCTCGAATTCGAACTCAAGCATGCGCGTGCACGGGTACGACACCTCGGGCGGAGATAAGCCTAGGTGTTGGGGTGTGGGATATATGGGAAAGGTTTGAGGGGAGTTAGGATTCGAGATTTCAATTGGATGTAACGACTGTATTCTGGATTTATGACTTATAATTTATTTTCTGCGGATCTTGTACCCTTTTACATCGTTATACAGTAAACTCTCATAGCTAATAGGAGTTCTTATCATTCATGATCAATCAGTGCTCGCATTCACACTGCTTTAAAGACCTTCTGTCAATCAATGATTATACTGACCATCATGATTATTCCACTGCCCCCTCATTGCACCCAGCCGCCAGCGGTCTTCATCGGATACTGTGAGAGAGGCCTGTTGTACATCGCCTCACCTAGGGGCGCTGTGATTTCTTGGGTGGGTGAAACTATTTTACTTATAATTAGACTTGCTCGCTCGACCAGCCACTTTCAGCTCCATCATGTCAATGTCCCACTTCCTAGAACTCCCCTCCGAAATCCTCGCAGCTATAATCCAAAATCTAACCTACGACAAATCCTCTCTACTCAGTCTTTGTCTCGTAGGCTCACACATCCTCTTGGACATCGTGCATCCGTTGACGTGGAGTGATGTTGGATTTGAGATTGATTTAAATGATGAGGATTGGTCTTGGTCTTCTCAGGGAATAACTCAGTTCGTTGAGGATAGGAAGAGGGCGGAGGGGGTTGGGTGTGTTAGGCTGAGAGTTTCCGGTGTCACAGTGAGGAATGGGTGGGATGGGGTAGAAGATTCTGAAGAAGCTTGGATGAGAATGAAACTTGTTTTGAAGGACATCTTGGGCAAGTTCACAAAAGCTACACATGTTTACTTATCTGCTTTCGAATTGGATGAATCCTCTTTATTTGCCTCTCATTCCAGCTCTCACTCCAACTTCCATTCCTGCTTCGAACCTTTCATTGACCTCATCGTACAATCCTTTCCTTCTCTGAAGAGCTTATACATCGATGGGTACCAGTTACACTCTGATAGTGTAGGTGCTATGGTGCTTCCGGAGGACGATGATGATGTGAAAGGTTTGAAAGAGGTTATTATGAGATATTGTAGTCCTAGGATGGCTGAACGGTGGGGTGGTTTTAAGGGACTTGAAGTTATGGAGTTTCATGGGGGTGATGGGGAGGGTTATTATTGGGCTGAGGTTAACAAAGGCAGGAAGGATAGAGACTTTCATGGTATGTGTCAGTGTCAATGCTTGTATACGACAACCTAGCTGAAAACAAAGTCGTTTTAAAGGATACGACAGTGATATTATGGGCACCGGATACATATTGAATGAAAGTATGCTCCGAGACGGAAAATTCGATAGGTTAACAAGGTTACATATCATTTCAGAATTAGAAGAGAGAGATAGGTGTTTATATATCGAGCATGTTATTGAATTTTTCAACGTGAGTCCTCCTTACCCTATCACCTTTCACGTACTTTCCTTATCTTTTCCTCTCCAGCCATTCATCTCCACCCCCCTCCCTTCCCTCACAGACCTCATCCTACGCATGCCTTTCACAATAGCGGAATACTACTCCATCATCACCTCCGTATCCATTTGCCTCCCACATCTCAGGAGGCTCATGATGGAGCTTGAAGAAAACGATGACACGGAAGAACCCTTGTCGGAAACCCTGACGCCTGTATTCAAAGATAATGAGATATGGGGGAGGATGAAAGAATTAGAAGAGATTTGGATACCTATTGATGGAATTGACGAGGGGGAATTCGTAAGTAGTCTGTTATTTTCCTTGGACCTTGTACTTCTAGGTTGCTTAAACCTTTTTGTCTACAGGAATTGATCAGTAACGTCGTGTCAAGACTGAAATCCTTAAGATACCTTCATCTAATCATACCCATGACTACACCATCATCCTATTCCTCATCTTCATCACTATTACCTATCTCTGATTCCGCTCCCTCTCCTTCCACCAGCTCTGAGTCCGGATCAGGAAGTAGATTCTCCACTTCATCATACTCATTCTGCTCTACCCACCCCCTCACTGCCGGAGGCGGAGGCAATGGCAATAACTACACGACATTGGAGGATCGAGCGAGGAAATGGGCGGAGGTGGGGAAGGTGTTGGGAGGTGTAATGTGGGATGATACGGCAAGGTATTTGATTGAGAGGCACAAAGATGGGAGGGTGGTGGGTAGGGCTGTTAGGAGGGAGTATGAGCAGCCGAGTTGGGTCAAAGGGAGCAGAGTCGGGGAGTGGTGGAGTTGATGAGTTCTGATTCCTGAGCAAGACATGGAGTATATTTCATTAGATTGTCCGATATTTACCTTCAATTTGTACATATGCACCTGCGGCCTACTAGAATCAGCGGAGCTAATCAAACGTATGTTGCGCCGTTTCTCTGTTCAGATTCCTGGAGAAGCTTAAGTGAATTCGAAGCCAAGTCGTCGAGCGAGCTCACATCCGAATTGTCTCTTTCTAAGTCCTCCAATGCTATAGAGCAAAAGTCTTAAGTCCCAGATACAACCCAGATGCACTCCTACAGTCATTTCTATCAATGTATAATTATGTATTGATGAAACTCCAATGTCCAAGTCTTCTGCTGGGAGGGCTGCAGTCAAATTGATGGTATTGCATAATACAAAAATGGTGGGAGACATAAGCCTACCATAATACCTGTACATATATCTGTGCACCCTGCCATAATCTGCTTGTCACTTATAGCTTGTAAATCCACACATAAGTTCAAGCTAAGAGGTTCAAATCAAACATGATATATGGTAAAGTGACTTCACCATAGTCACTTCACAACCATATATCCAATTATTTTGCTGAAATTGAAGGGAGGTCAGGAAGGGGTCTGATACTTTCAGACTTGTGAGCATGCAAACCAGGACACATGGCTGCAAGGAACTGAAGGCTGGCCAGCAATTTGCCATTTTGCTGATGTTACTCAAGTCTTCCTGTGCATTGGTAGAACCTGCAACTTGATGCAAAAATGCAACTTCAGAAGATGCTGGATACTAAGCTCTGCATAAGCTTTTTCTCACACTCAGTTTCTGCATAATGTTTGATGATGATATGGTGGTTATTCTGTGAATCTCTTAAGGTGCAGCAGTGTACTGCCAGTGAGGGCTGCTTATTGGAATTCCTAGAACTATTCACTATTGTATGTACTGTACTGAGAGCATCTGTAAATAAGGAAAGTAAGGTTACAAAATGAGAATGAGGTTATTCACAAGTAAATCCAGATACAGAACATCCTGAAAACTTTCTTTACTTTGGGCCAGAGTCTGTGGTTCTGTATAGCTCTAGGCATAGAGGAAATAACTAGGTCACTGGACTTTGCATGTTGCGGTGCAAAGATCTCTTGCTGAGAGTCTGAATGTTGTCTGATAGCCTGCACTTGAGCTAGGAATTGAGTCCTGTCCAAGGTATCAGGATGATCTTCACCAAACTCATGCCTATCTAGGAGAGTGAAGTAGATGTGGGTGAGATTATATGTAAAAGAGAGTGTGCTAAGATGTTGCTCTCCTTGTACTCATTTAGAGACCTCAACAACCTTCTCTTGCAACTCTGCAGCTTCTTTCAACCTCTCCATATCAGAATGGGTTGAGGCTAGATTGTCAATGCTGGTGAGAGTATCTGGATGCTCCTCTCCTAGCACTCTATTCTGAACCACAACTAGCTTCTCTTGCAACTCTACAGCTTCTTTCAACCTCCCCAT
>RCHF01001810.1:0-15214 GCA_003987895.1 Neonothopanus nambi | reverse complement strand
CATCTCGGAATGTAGTTATAGGTCCTTGTGTTCTTACACTGTGGATAGTGTGCACACTATATGCCATGCAGCTGAACAAACTGACATTAGTTATCTAATTTTGGCAGCTCGAAGAGTACAGACATAAACCAAGACCAGAGGATTGTGAGACATGCAGTAACGAGAAGTTCCACAACAATTGGGCCTAGAGTTAGGAATGTCAGCATGGAAATGTATAAAGACATATGCTGAAGATTGGAAATGAGCAAACAGAATGCAAAAACGTAGACTCATGATAGAATCCAAATTTCAGCATTTCATGAATCTCAGCTGCAGTTAACCCAAGCAAGACAATTGAAAAAATGGACTGTTCAGCCCTGGGATACACAAGTCAGACCACCCTAACTGGGACAGGATTTCAGTAGAAAGAAGATTGAATTGAACCAAGACAAAGTATAAGCCAATACATAGAGCAGGAATGTGTGGCATTCTTGTCTTTGGTCTTCAATCTTCAATATAGGAGGAGAGAAAAATAATTAAGAATGGATAAGTTATTTTGGGTATGACCAAGCTAGTACCACAGTGAGCTTGAACTGGGGTGTTTTGTGAGGTGACTCATTGGAGCGATAGCCTTTATGTGAGGGAGCTAAGAGCACTGAGTGAGGACTGGGCATAGCTTGTGATGACATTGGTGAACCATTTGCATATAACATATAACATGAGTAAAACATGATGTAGATGCATGGGACTGGCAAAGACAGACAGAGGTCATTTGAGATATGATAAGTTGCATGAGTGATGGCGCAAGATGTACTGAAATGGACCCAGTTCATGGACCTACCCTCCCATGCTCTCAAATTTTGCAACACCACCCTCTTCAGTTCGCTAACCATTGAATTGACATGACAATGTGTCAGCGTTCTGGATCACTGCTATGAACGCCTGCTTGCAACAGGTTACACTGACATTAAGCAACGCCGAAGCAGAGACATGTGGATTACATACTTGGTTTGTCAGCCTGCATCTAAAGAGATGCAGGCGCAGACAAATTCATTTTCGATTTTCCAATCAATACATTGGGACCAAAGAAAGGAATGAAACCTCAGAAAAAGAAAAATGAAAAGTATAATGAGGCAAGGCTCAATAGATGAACAACAAAAGCCAGCAACTCTTGAGAAAAAACATGGCTGGCCAGAGAGGCCCAACAAAAAACGAAAAAAAACTAGCCTGAACCTTATCATTATCAGCCAGAATATCCTTCTTTGGATCATAAGCATTGCAAGTAAATGCTCTGATATACAATTTGCAATGTTGGTGCTGCTGTACTCCAATGGTTCTGCCCAATAATGGTGCGAAATGGTAATGTATTTTGAAGTCTGACAAGCTAACTCGTGCATAGCCATAATTCCATCTACTCTCGGGCAGTGAAAGTGCTGCCCCTTCCAGTTTCTGCAACTTCTCTACAAACTATTTCATCTCCTCTGAACTCCAAGGCTCCTTGGCATGACAAGAGCAGGTACCAGACAATGAAGCTGTGGAGCAACCAATGTACTGGTGCCATACCAAAGCCTCGCATAGAGTGTGAAGAGTTTTCCATATGTATCAAACCACTTCAGGAAATGATGGCAACAAATATCAGCACCTCATGGTGCCATCGGTACTGGCCAGGGCCCTTAGCATTTGGCATAACCCCCTGGTGGCACCTTGGTGGCACCTCAGTGGCACTTCAGCGTCACTTCAGCATCAYAGTAGCRGGACCCTCAGCRGRCCAGTGTTACTTTAGCATATCTATACCTATCATTATGGTTCATTTACTGTGGCTGTGGTACTCACCGGCGTTCATGAATCCCTTTGGTAAACTGTCATGTGACTGTCTTCGAAGCGCAAAACTCTAAATTTATAAATTTTAAGCTTTAACCAGCGCTCAACACTGTTGAATACCTTCGTCAATGCATCCTCTTCAGCTCATGCTTGATAGTACCCTTGACCATCACAATTGACTTCATCTCATTCTAATTGCCATCGCTCTTATTCAAGGATCAGTTCTCCGAGTCATCTGTACACAATCAAGCTTCATCTGAGTCGGGACATAGAGTATAACTTGTCTCAGTCAATTCCGCTACTTAGAACTCGGTGATTGCTAACCTATAGATTTCGAGATGGATTGCTTAGTAGCTACGTTTCGCTTAAGTTCAACGATTAGGTCTTTGGAGGGATTTCTCTTGTGCGCAGCTAGAAACTCGATCATGATCGGTCTCTCCGTGGACCTTGAAAATTTCCTGTTGCCGCTGTAATCCTTTTCTTTACTGCATACAACTGACTTGTCTGCTTTATTACACATTATTCTCTGTGGCGTGACTTCAAGTTTCAACGTCTTTAGCCATGTTTTCTCTCAAAAAAGTCTTCGTGAGCATCTTTTCATCTCTGTCGCTTCTGAATCTGCACTCTTACTATTTTTTTTTTCACCTAAAATAGTACAGCCTTCGACGTCACATTGCATCGATTGTTGGCCCTGGTGATCCAGGAGTGAGTTCTCAGTCTATCTGTTTTCACTCCACTTCAGTTAAGTAGTTAAATCGTGCAGGATAACAGTGCTAGTAGCATCATTGCTCCTCTGGCTGGCGCAGCGACTGAAGAATTGTCTGTTCAGCAAATAAAACCGATTTCAAAGGCTCCCTCTTCCATCGCTTCTGCCTTTCATACAAAAGACACTCATCTCAATGTGATGAATCCTCTCTACCCCTATCCATATAATCCTGTCCCATTTCCTGTACCTCCCCCATCCTCTAATATACCACCTGATGGTGGCTCGTCGAACTCTACCCAAATTCTCCCGCATGCCAATCCATATCCATATTTTAGCTTTCCCTTCTTGCATCCTCTGCTGCTGCCTCCTAACTTGCAAATGATCCCATCTGAGCAAAACCGATACTTCGTCCCTCACCCTCAATCTACAGCAAATGCTCGCGTTTCTACTTTACCTAGTACTGCATTAGCTCCGGCTAATCCTACAGTTGATCAAACTTCACCAGATCTCTGCCGTGCAGTATCGTCAAAAAGTTCATCTCAACTGTTACCTCCTACGAAACCTCTAGTGCTGTTACTGCTTTTAGATGGGCCTGGCGTAAATGCCGACACCCAGTACATCCGCTTTGAGGATCTCGTAGATGGCAAGTGGAACGGCTGGCAACAGGGAAATTTTGCAATGGATATCACCCTAGAGCAGTTTAAGGAGACAAATGAACTTGCTGTACACTGGGCATGCAAAACCAGTAACGGTAAACAGCGGAAAGGTGCTTCCAAGAACTCGGTGAATATTCAATTGGCCCACCGCAAGACTCGCTCCTGTCTTGGTATACTTCAATGCAACAATCCCGACTGCGCTATCATTGTACGGCCACATACGCAGAGCCATAAGGCTATTCAGGACCAACTCCATAATCCATGTAAATGTGGTCATCAACTATCACATCTTTCTTGTCCGAATCAAGCGGTTATACTTACATGGGCAGGTGGTGTGCGCTATATGAATGGGATTGCAGATCATAACCATCCCATGCATGCCAAGCTTCACCTGGACAAGAGCAAGAAGACCCAGCTCACTACCCTTATCACTGCAAATCCCAACGCAGCGCCTGCTGCTTTAATCTCTGGTAATACAGTGGATGGTACATCAACAACTGAGATCTCCGATGTTCTGATTCACTCTGGACGGGTTGGTCGCTATCGCTCCGAGATCTTGGGCCCAAAAGGAGGAGGTGGAGATGGGTTTATCGAGTCCTTCATGGAGTTTCAGCAGAAAAACCCTGGATTTATTGTCTCATCAACTACTGTTGGTGTTGCTGTCATATCTGCTCAAACTCCGTTCATGGTTTCTCAGCTTCATGACAAGATATTACAGGTAGAAGGACCTTTCAACGGAGTTGTCACAGATGCAGCTCACGGATGGTGGCGTGTTCGTACCTCCCTTCTCATTGTCAGCTCCGTCTTCTGTCATGCTCTTCAAGCATGGATTCCGAGTCTCATTTCCTACTCTAATGGTGCCACTGCTATCCACTACGAACATCATTTCCTTGCTTTGATGGAGTCTATTGCTCGTGTTACTCTGGAGAGAGGAAAAACAGTTGTTGATGAACTGTTTATAGGGGTATGTGATTGCCTATGTTCGGGATATGATATGATTAACATCTTAATTTAGGTGGTTGACTTTAGTGAAGCTGAGCAGCTCGGCTTTATACAAGCCTTCATTCGCTTCTGGCTCAAGCGGGATAATACTCGCAGTGAGGAGACTCTTAGGCAGAAGGCAGAGACATTGCTCCGTGGCTGTAGGCAGCATTTTCGGAGCAGCATTACACGAGTAAAGCGTATCACAGCCATCGTTCCTCATGATAAACGTGAGCAGTTTCAACAGCTTGCTCTTCGTCTTTTGGATGCGGAAAGCCATGACTCATTCCTGGAGATTGCATCTGAGATCCAGAACAGTTATCCCAAGCTTCGTCCCTGGCTCGACTGGTGGCTCCACAGGCCACATGCTGAAATGTTGTTCTCATCGGAGAAGATTATGAAGGCTATTGTCTGGGATTCCCTTCCAGATAGTACAAATGCTGAGGAGGTGATGCATTTCAGCTTGTATAGCAACGAACCCTCATTCCCAGCTCGTTTCTGGAAATAAGGCCACGTGGCATTTTGGACCACTCAATCCGAAACATGGCTCTCTTTAGCTCTCTTTCGAGCGCTCATTTCTTTCTTTCTTCTGTCTCTTTGGTTTCAACAAGGTTTCAAATTTCAGCTTCAGTGCTATCAACATATCATCCTCGGAATGACCATTTGTCAGTCCTTGGTTTTTTTCTCTCTCTTGCCCTCATGACTCTCTCGTTCAATCTGTCCAAAACGTTTGCATTTCCAGTAGGCTGAAGAGTGAAATTCTGAAAGGTGGTGGAAAGAAAGAAAGAGCTTGTGCATGGTAATAACCCCTCGAAACTCGACTACTACGTATGAACCTCCTAAACCTTCCTCCAAAATGTCCCAGCAACCCAGCAACCTATATCCCTTTTGTAACAGGATCCCTCATCACAGGTCCTAGTCCATCAATCCAAAGATACACCATCCCAGCAACTCACATCTGCATAACAGGATCATCCACCAACACAGGTCCCAGTCCAATTCCTCATCCATCAACCCAAATTGACTTGCACTTTACCATCCACTTTCCCCTTCCCCTTCGAATTCTCTACATCCCCATCATTATCATACATCACCCCCCAAAGATCCACCCCCACAACTTCATCTCTCCGATCCGGATCTCATGAATATGTCAGTGTTCACGGAATGGATCGAAACAGACTTGAACCTTACCCTCGATGATTGCTATGCATCCACCCCTCTACATAATAACATTATACTTCCCTTTCCAAACAACAAGCATAGCGTGACATTATCAGCTTACATAGTCAACATCAAGACATGGCTCAGATGCCCATTTTAAGAAAGGCATGGCGTTTGCAATGGGGAGAAAGGGTACGGCACCCACCTTTGTATTCTTCCTTAGTCTAGTTCCTAACACAGGCCGATACTCTTGAAGCTTCAAGTCTTGGTTGGATCAACACCATTGTGGAGGACCCAGCTGACGAGGATAATAGATTCTACAGCAAGGTTTCTGTCTAGCATTCCCAGGGAGGGGGGGTGGTGAAGGAAGTATGTGGGGGTGATGAAGGGAGTATGTGAGGGTGGTGAGGGGAGTATGTGGGGGTAGTGAGGGGAGTATGTGGAGGTGGTGGTGGGCATGGGTGAGATTGAGATGGGCAGCTAGGTAAATGAGAAGTAGAATGTAAGAAGAAGCAAGGATATTGAGTTCGATTTAAAGGAGGTTAGGCATATTTAATATTCACCCCCTTTTCCAAGCCCATTCACCCTTCATATCACCTCATACAGATACATACGAATACCCATACAAATATGGTTGACCATCCTTCTTTCTTGAGATAGCAGGCAAACAGTCAATGTCAAATGGTTTTCTGGTACCGATACTGACCAATACTGTTTCTCGAATCTCAATTCAAATCCCAATTCAAACTACAGTCTCCAACCAACTCTACATGTCTGGTGTGTGAGATAGAATCATTATCATCAGCACACTCTCACGTTCAAGCATAAGTGACAGTGTAAGTGTTGCCATCATGGTGTGTGGTGTGTAACGGTTGTCCGGACATGGTAAGACAATTACGACGAAGTCCACCAAGTACTAACTAGCAGGAAGAAAGAAATGGAAGAAATGGAGACTACTACCTAGGGAGGGAGAGAGTGAAAGGGAAATTTACAATTCACACCTAACAAAATATGTAGCCTGAATACATCAATTGATCCTCACAAGATGGTGATCAATTGTCAGCTTCAATTCAGAGCACAGAGGGTGAGCAATACATAAAGAGTATAAGTATTTCAGGTTTCCTACTACCTAGAATTCAGTTATTTCTAGTACCTTATATATGCATCAATCAATCTGAGCCTGAAATGTATATTTTGGCTGAGTGCCAGTGATAATGATTATTCTGATAAGAAGGCAGATAAATTGCAAGTAGGTATTGCACAAAATACAGCAATCAATAGAGTATGAGGAAGTACATAAATATATGAAAGGGGAAGTCAGAAAAGATGAAATGAAGAGAAATTACAATCTCTAGAAAGTAGAATCTTTTGGAAACATATCCTTCCACCAAATTCTGCTACCAACTATTACACACCCTCAGGGCATCAACATTTACTCCTCCAATTCACCACTATCCTCCTGGCCTTCAGGCTCACCCAGAACATCCATCTCAATATCATCTCCTGAGTCAGGGACCCTTCTCACTAGAGAGCTCTCATGAATATTAGAAGACCCCAATGCTTCACCCTCTGCAAACTGCAATGTGGTAAGTGTAGAATTCTCAGCTGGCCTTCTATTGTTCTGCAGAGATGGAGAGGATATCTCTGTCATTGTCTCTTCTAGCACAGACTTTCTGTACTTGATGAGAGCAATCACAGCAAGTGAGGAAATTGCCTGTAGAAGATAAAAGTAGTTAAGAGTGAGCATCAGAATGATCCATGAAATATCCATACTGAGGCACAGTCAAATACTACTTGAACAGTAATAACTAGGAATGTAATACCATTACTGTTAGCAACTGATGTAGATAGTTGGGAAAGTATCAGGAATAGCAATATTTGGATTAACTAACAGACATTAGCCTTCAAATAAGGAAGCTGAGTGATATGTTTTACCTGAATAGAGCCATATACAAGGCCTGATTCCACAAGTAATGCAAGAATCCTTTGAGTCTCTGTTCTCCTATGTCTTCTTCCATGTATTGACATTGTTCTTTGATGCTGCCTGAGTTAAAAAAAGAATGCATAGCCAGGCTGTGTGAGAGGAACAATTGGAAGAAAAACCAAGAAACACACCAGGCCTTTGCATAAATGAACCCAGTGCCTAGTATGTTTACTGCCAAACCAAGAGCATAACTGGCTATGTTGAGACCATTATAACCTGGACTATTATTGGTAAAGCTAGTGAGAATTCCAGCACTTGCAAAGTTTACAGCTATGCAACTTTGTAAGCCATAATCTCCTCCATGGAATGCAATAACTTCTCACCAGTATTGGCTAGCATGAAGAGAATCAGGATTGATTGAACCCAGTGATTTCCTGGCCACATCACCCATGCTCTCCAAGTAATAGCCATATCACCAAGCAAGTACTTTTTCATTTCAGTTATCCATAAAGGTTTAACTGGACTTCACTTACATTCAAAGTATATGGCCAGTTTCCAAATGCTTGTAGTGGTTGAACAAGATTATTTGCCTTTGCAAGCCTTTCTTCCAAAGAGAGTGAGGAATTCCTTGTGAATTCTTCTTTATATGCAAGGAATGTTTCCCCAAATGTAACTGCTACATCCACAGTGAACATAAGAAATGAAAGGCAGATGAAGGAAAAGAGGATCTTCTGTGCTCTGCTCTTCACTCCTTGATATCTAGAATCAGATAAGGATTAGGAAATGTTGTTTTGATTCTACTATGATCATCACTCTTGGTTACTCACATGAATACCCGTATTGTCAAGGAAGCAAGGAGAATGAAGAAGGCTGAAATCAAATCATAACAATTAGCTAATCAACCATTGGATGTAATTCTCACTTACCATATCCAACTAGATATATAAATAGTGCTACAAGGTCCTGCAGAATACCAGAGCCCATGTAGGCAAGCAGAGCATCTTCATCTGGTGTCATCTTGTGTAGTAGTCAGTTTGGAGATTGCTGGGGAACAATACCATCCACTCTCTGACAAGTCCAACTTATATCCAATAGTTATGATCTTAAAACACAACTCAATTGATGGTAGATGACTTCTCACACTGAAACATGCTCTGAATGATGAGCTCTGGGATACTCAAGTGACTGAGATCAACATTCAGTTTGATGGGATGGAGTTCCCTGATTAGTTTATGTTTCCATGCAAGTAGTTTGATTGATAAGAATGTCACAGTAGGAGCATAGTAACAAGCAACAAGGTCTCATCAAGAAGCCCTTGTTCCTGAACACTATATCAACAACATCAATATGTATGTGAGCTGGGTGCTGCTCAGGCTCCTTGGGTCTCAGTTATTATCAGACTTCATTCAACCAATACAGCAGGTCAAGTAGAGAGCCTAATTCTTTGGTACTGACTAATTCTATCATGAAGATCATCTGAGTTGAGCCACCTTCAAGCTTCATTCAAGTATCTTCCATACACATCTCAATACAATTTTCACAAATATTGATACTTCACATTCATTCCAATCTCACTGCACTTATCCATTTGCACTAACCCAAAGGCTCTACACTAATGACCCTTGCCTTGACAAGAAAAGTGAGTATGAGCACAAGCAGATCGAGAATTGCACAGCATTGCACATGCACGAACACGACAGGAGAAAGCAAGAAGGGGGGTAAGGTTTTTTCAGTACATGGAAAGAGACAGGGGGGCAGAGACTGAGGTGGAGCAATTTGGTACGGAGTATCGGGAGAATGTACGGGAGGTGAGCTTTTTTTCAGTACGTGGAAAGAAGTACAGAGGCAGGGACAAAGGTGTAGCTAGTACGGAGTATTGGGTGATTGTACGGGTGACACAGGTGAATCATAGAGTCCTGCAGGTGAAAAGAAAGGAAGAATAAGAAGTCGATGAGCAATAGTGACTCAACAATAACATTGTGACACCATCGCATAGCTAAACAGAATGGAGACACAGCAGCAATGGGTAGGCATACAGAGATGCCATAGGCCGCTAGGAACATTTACTCGTCAGCGACCTAGAAAAGAAAAGAGAATTAGTGAGTACGCAGGTGCAAACGTCGACGATGGCTATGGCAAAAGTAAAGAACAGAAAAACACACCTTCAAAGCTCTCCTACCCCGATCGTCCTCTTCATCACTTACCCCCTCACTCTCCACATTCTCAAACAGATTTGGTAACCTAGGGGAGATGTCAGGGGAGATGTGTGTGATATCATACTCCATATGCTTCCTCAGTGGATTCGCCATGAGCAGGCAATTCAGGAACTGGTGGCACTCTGCCATTAAGCCCAGGCTGATGATGCGGAGCATAGGATGGGAGAGACGGCGTCACTAGCAGTTGCCGTCTGTTGCTAAGGCAAAAAAAGGATGCTGACGCCAACTAGATCGACAACGGAATGTGCCTGTGACTGTGCCTTTGTTGGAGAAGAATCTGGAGTGATAGTCTCAATTAGTTTCATGAAGCAGGAAAGATGATGGATAAAACACGGCCACCGGATTCGATGGCCGTCAAAACGAATGGATGAGTGAAGGGGCAACATGAAGAATCAGAATAAGATGTATATATAGAGAGCGAGACGTTTCATGTTGACGGAAGTGGGTGAAGATCAAAGCGAACATTTGGGAAAACTGAAGTTAGGTATGTCCGCACTCGAATGTACGTGTCCAGAAGTTTACATACAACATCAACAATGGATAGGTGCGCAAACAGTAGACTTCTCGACATCAATGCACATGATGAGAAAACAAAAACAAAAATAAAAATAAAACAGGGCGAGGTGAAACGCGTCTTTCGCGAGGAAGTGAGACGAGTAGGATGGGTGTGGCAGGGAAGAGGACAAGAACACGACGAATACTCACGAGTTACCATGAGATGCAGCGGCAATACTTGTGGCCGAAGATGCAAGGGTCAAAGCGGGTTACATTAGTTATAATGGTGATAGTAGCAACACTTCCATCCATATCAGTGCTGAGTTGAAGGGAAGTAGACGATGAAAACGACGTAGAATGTGAAGTAGAAGATGAGAACAAAGTAGAAGTAGAGCTCGTTGAAGTTGACGCGGACGTGGCCGTGGCCGTGTAAGATGTCGAAGAGGTGGCTTAGGAAGTAGAGGTGGTTGACGTCCTTCGAGAACGTCCATCCCAATCCAATCCCTCAACACAGGTCCAGGTTCATCCACCCAATGATACTCACCCCCGAATAATCCACTACATCAACCTCATCAAGTTCATCTCTCCACATCGTATTCGTAAAAACACACCGCTGTCCACGGAAGGGGTCAAAACAAACCCCTTGATGCTCGTTAGTCAATTGCCATGCATCCACCCCTCAACAGCATCTTTCCCTTATTTTTGGACCGATTTGAGGATGAAAAAGTGGGCTATTTGGGTTGGTTACGAACAATAAGGTAAGTTTTTGGTCGTATCTGTAAAAACACGCCGCTGTCCGCGGACGAGGTCAAAACAAACCCTTTGACGCTCGTTAGTCAATCACCGCGCATCCACCAGCGTCTTGCGTAATATCATGACTTATGTTTGAAACCCTTTTGCGGATGGGAACAGAGACGTTAGTTATTTGGGCAAGTTTAGTATTGAGGGTTATGATGTGTGATAGGAGGCGTGTCAGATGCGCTTGGTTGAGCAGGAGGGCAGGGAAGGGCAGTGGAAGATGAAGACGAGGAAGACGACGATGAGATGGTAGATGTGATAGAAGAACTGTTAGACACATCTTTCTCCTGCTTTCTCTCTCGTAACACCTCTGTCTACTCAACGAGCTTCATAAATGACTGAAGACCATCTATATATATGCACGTAAGTCACATTAAGAACCGCACGAAGGGTAAAAAGAATTTCATTCACCAACCCGAGATCACCACTACGATCGTGTTCCTCACATCACTGCTCCACCTCCCACAACTGAACTCAAGCGACATGAGAGACGCGGTCATCATCACTAACAAATTTCAAGCGAAACTACATTAATGCACACCTCAAGCCAGGAAAGAAAGACGAGCCTCTCTACTCACACTGGTTTGAACTGCAGCAAACAAACTCCTCGCTCCAACAATCCTCCATATCCCCCTGGTCTCCGACCTTCAACACCCACTCCTGCACACGGACCAGTCCACTGTTCCCATCACTTTCAACTTGCTCGCAGGAAGCCCTGAGTACCGATTACGACATCGTCTCGGTGAAGACAAACACCGTAAAGACTGGCGCTATAGCTGTATATGGGCGTCACCGAGATTAGGAGGGGATTGAAGAGCGTTGATCGAAAGGAGGGGCGAAGAGGTCCTACGGACTACATGTAAGCATCAAAAGATATGTTGAGCGAGTGGGCTAGAGTATATAGAAATGGTGGACACGCACGCACGCAAAATATATCGACAGCTATAGTCCCGAATACACTCATGAGGATAGGCTACGGGGTATATGCTCTGAGAAGCGCGAATAGAAGCACTGCGAGGCCTAAGAAATATCGATACACCGCTGAAGATCTGTTCCCGCCTTCCGTTTCAACTTGAGAGCAATGTACGAAAAACGCGTCGGGACGTACCTCCTATCCAAGAACAAACTATGAAAAGTCGCAGAGGTCGGATTAGCTTTGAGAGCAGTGTTATTTTGAATGCTAGTAATCGGATACTACAGTGATTCCATCTTTGAGCACTCCAGCGGCCAGAGGACATAGAAAATGAGGGACATACCTATTCTGAGTTTAGACGACTGCAGCACGAAGAGGAGCCTAACTACGTGAGGCGCATAGAGGCTGTGACGCCAAAGCTCCATCCCAGGAGGAGACCAATTACCGGAGTTGATATTGTCTACCAGAGAAAAAATTAAGAAGATTCCGACATATAACAAGGGAGAAAATGAAACGCACGAAGATGAGTAGTTGAGCGGGGAGGATGGGTGGGAGGAAGAAGCTGTGTAGAACGATTCGATAATTAGCTCAAGTTGAAATCGATGAAAATGGAGATGAAACTTGCACAGAACCTAGAGTATCTTTGGTTCCTTTTTCTCATTAGCCACGCATCAATCCCGAGCTTCTTTCTCTCCCTCTTCTGTTACCCCTCTAGACGAAAATACCTTCGCCTCGACTGAGGTTGGCGGCATAGTTTGTGCTGCAGCGTTCACAGCTGACAATGATTAGAGGGATAACATGAGGTCATGAAAGTTGAAAGAAGATCCAGAAGTAGTTGTATTGTGTAACAGTTGGATAGTAGTTTCATCATCGTATCCAATGGCGAGCACAGAAAAGAGGTCAACGTTTCCAACGACGAACCCTCGTTCCCACGTTTCTGGAAACTCAGGCCACATGGAATTTCGGAGCGCTCAGGCCGAAACGTGGCTCTCTTTCGACTGTACGATCAATGTACGATGCATCATTTCTTCCTTCTTCCTTCTTTTCTTTTCAGTTTCAACGTTTCAATGTTTCAACAAATGCATTCAACAGAACTTTCGTCAGTCAGTGTTCAAGTTTTTTCTGTTCTCGCTCCTGCCCAAACGTTCTGCATTCCAGTAGGCTCAAGAGTGAAAGGTGGCGGTGAGAGAAGGAAGAGGTTGTGCGTAGTATGTTATTATTACATCTCCTTCGAAACATGTCTAGATTTGACGTTATATGGTAAACTTCGCTTATCCTCCCAAACCTTCTTCAAAAAAGTTCCAGCACTCCAACCCACATCCCCTTCATTACACAATCATCCGCCAACACAGGTCCCAATCTAATTGCTCCAGCAACCCAAATTGACCCGCACTTTACCTTCCCTTTCCCCTCCCCCTTCGAATTCTCTACATCCCCATCATTATCATACATCACCCCGGAAAATCCACCCCCATCAATCCCATCTCTCCGATTTGTTTCTCATAAATATGCCAGTGTCCACGGAATGGATCGAGAAATCTCGACGGCCGCTGTACATCCACCCCTCTACAGCTTCTTTGTGAGTCGTTCCTTGTGTATGTGTGCGGACTGTTAACGTTCTGCAATCCTGCAGATGTGGAGGGCAAGGGCGAGGGGACAGAGTGATATGGGTTCTTTGGCCATGGGTTGGTGATACATGGGTGGTTTGTTATGATTGAGACGGCATTGGGGAGGTAGGTTTATGGGAGGCCTAGGAAGGAAGGAACGTTCATGCGTTTAGGGTGTAGATTTCAGAAAACGTTTATTGGGATTGTTGAGCTCAGGGGAAGCTGCATGTAAGCACTGTAATAATGACATATCCACATAGACCCAGTCACTGTTAATTACTAAGGTCTTTTAACTCAATTTCAAACAAAACATATCAACCCTCTCACTCGAAGAAACCCACAGCCCATACCGAGTCTCTTTCCCAAACCCAAACTCCCTCTCAATAATGATATCCCCCATCGCTTCATTCTGAGTCTTACTCATACACACCTCAAAAGGCCCTATCTTGAGTGCTCCATTTCGTCACCAAAGTACGTGGATGTTGTGTATAGATGCTGGTGGATGAGGATGCTTGTTTCAATGTCACGGTACGAAGGGAGTTGTCAGTTGTGGAGGTTCCAAGTCCTCCGCTGATGTACCGATGCCTTTATAAACCCCTAACAACATCCACTACATCCCTAACATCGTATATTCTCAACTTATTTCGCTTGTGGTAGAGAATTTGCTTTCTCTATAGGTAACGTACCCTCATTCCTTATTTCTTACGACACGCCGGATCGTCGTCCCATTACCTACACCATTCTAAACTTAAATCAGATGCTATTTGGTTAGTATACCATACACACAATACAGATGAGAAATACACCGTTCTTGGGCACTATCATTGTTTATGGTCATACAGCTTTCTAAATGAGAGGATTCAACAAGTGTCTTGATAATTTTGTTTCATTTCAGTTTTCATCTCTGCTTATGTTTTGCCTTACCTGCGCATCATCACACATATGTGGAATAGCAAGCATCATCACCAATCTGTCAATGAAATTCGTGACATTACAAGCCTTAACAAACATTTTTTGTTGATTAAATCCCACTCGGTAATAGATAGAGTATCAGAAATAGTGAAGGTCCAACTGTGAACAAGGCAAATAAATAGTAGGTAGGTATTGCATAAAAACCCAGGAATAGATAGAGTATCAAATCAGTATATGAATTAAAAGAAAAGAAAGAAATGAAAAGAAACTGCTACCACCAAAGTCTGTTGCAACAAGACATAGACATTCACTCCTCCAATCCACCACTATCCTGCTGACCTTCAGACCCACCCAGAACATCCATCTCAATATCATCTCCTGAGTCAGTGATTCTTCTCACCAGAGAGCTCTCATGCATATTAGAAGACCCTGATGCTTCACCCTCTACAAACTGCAATGTAGTGAGTGTAGAATTCTCAGCTGATCTTCTATTSTTCTCCAGAGATAGAGAGGATATCTCTGACATTGTCTCCTCTAGTACAGACTTTCTGTACTTGATGAGAGCAATCACAGCAACTGGATAAATGGCCTGTAGAGAATGAAAACAGTCAAGAGCTAGTATTGGAATGATCCATGAAATATTCATACTGAGGCACAGTTAAATACTGCTTCAATAATATCAACCAGAAATGTGGCACCATTACTGTTAGCAACTGATGCAGGTAGCTGGGAAAGTATGAGAATTAGCAATACTTGGGTTAACTAACAGACATTAGCCTTCAAAAAGGGAGCTGAGTGATATGGTTTACTTGAATAGAGCCATATACAAGCCCTGATTCCACAAGTAATGCAAGAATCTTTTGAGTCTCTGTTCTCCTTGTATGTCTTCTTCCATGCATTGACATTGTTCTTTGATGCTTCCTGAGTCAAAAAAAGGATGCATAGCCAGGCTGTTTGAGAGGAACAATTAGAGGAAAAGCCAAGAAACACACCAGGCCTTTACATAAATTAACCCAGTGCCTAGTATGTTCACTGCCAGACCAAG
>RCHF01001807.1:0-12891 GCA_003987895.1 Neonothopanus nambi | reverse complement strand
ATTCCACTGATTAGAAGACAGAGACTTACCTCAATCCGATGAAGTGGTGTATTATGGTGTGTTACAACAAGGCATGCCTTGCAAACCGGTTGAAATAAAAAGCAGTCGATACATCGGTGCGTCGCGGATGCTGATTTACAATGATGACAGAGACCTTCATGGTGCCAAAGCCTCCCTCGGCTGAAGTGAGCTAATTCAGCATCGAGATATTGCTCTTGGAAATGTTCCTTCCAAGTTGACAGGGGTGCATCCTAAATAGAATAAACCAAATAATGTCTTTTATGCTATGAACTTGAACTCACTGTATTGTGATATCATTTGGCCTTGACTTTTATTTTCAGTCCTCCTAAGTTGCTGTTTGGTTTGTTGGCTTCGTTTTCAGATATGCTCTCAGGTACATCAGCTACAGGTGAATCTTCCTGCATACGATCTTCATCGTCCAAATCTACATCTCTCTGTCACTCTGCCACAATGCACACCTCTCAAAGTCGGCGTGAAGAAATGTCGGTTGTGACAGCTGTATAGACCTTCCTCAGACTGGTCTCTCCATCTCTCAGATCCTGTAGAAATGAATGTCTCCCGGATACTCGTGTACGGCCCTGTGTCCTCCTAGGCAATGGCATGAAGTTAAGTACTGACAAACAGACTGATGATGCAGCCTATATGCTGGTATACCGTAATTTAACCTCTGACCATAATTTAAACTCCGGACAATACTCCGCTGAATGGACTTAGCACGCAGGGCACCTGTGTAAGTATTGCGAGACTCATTATGCTTTTTATCTACTCTCTCCCCCCACTAACCACTATGGATAAAGATCTTGACTTTGATGAGCTTGAACGTCTCAAATATTGGATACCGCAGGCTCTACAGCCTGGGGTACTTTCACTGTCTACTGGCTATAAGATGATAACTGTTAAAAGAGGGTACAACCAAAAAGTGAGTCGTTTCAGACCCTTTCTACCGTTGCTTTCTCCTGAGCCTCTTCTGGGTAGCTCAATTTTGCAGTCCCACCAGAAGGATATGCCGTTGCAGTCACCAGAGGCACAAATGTAGGATATTTCGAAAGCTGGTACGTCGGCTGACATTCTTCCATATCGCATTTTGATTTACTATTTATTTAGGAGTGTCGCTCGCCGCTTTGTTCAGATCAAAGGTGCACAGTACTCCTACCATCCTGCTGTTGGAAATGCTCGACTATGCTACTTACAGGCTCTGGTTCATCACAAAGTGTATCTCTTATTCAACGATGGAGGGCTGGAACCTGAGGAACCTTTGCTCCCAGACTTGGGTGAATATCGCACTGTGGAGGACTGGTGGGATAGCATGTGGGCCAAATACGCTTGTATTCCTGAGATGCATGTATCATTTGTATAACATACCATTGTAATGGGCACGCAACTTTTGTATAACATATCATTGTAATGGGCATGCAAACTTAGGGGCTACTTACTTATTCAATCAATTTCAAGCTCCGCTCATCAGCATTAAAATGGCTTGATCCAACTACATCCATTGAAATGGCTCACGTTGATTTTCCTCCATTACAATGGCATATTCTGCGTTTACGTCGTCGTCGTGCCTCATGGCCCATTCATGGGGAGTTCAAAAGGACAGCCAAGTTCAATTTCCATCTTCCAACTTCTCTTTCTCCCTTCAAGTTCTTTGTCTTTCTCTTCGCTCTGTCACCTACAATGGTCCCCACCGCTGATATGCCTATCGGTAATTTCACTCTCCAAGAGCTTCTAGACATGCTAGCCATTCAGGGCATAGTGTTTCCTCGTGGTACCAACTGTACGTTCTCTTTCCAGCTCACATTTCGTCACTAATAATTAAAACATCTTCATAGGTACCGCAACCGAATCATTCATCCCTGTCCAGGACTTAGGTGTCGATAATCTCATCCATGTTTTGATGGCCCGGGGAGTCTCCTTCAACACTCCACCAGGTGGCACTCTCACTCTCAGTCATTTCACTATTGAAGGCCTCCTTCGTGTTCTCACTGCTCGAGGAGTCAGATTAAATGGTACTTAAACTTCTTATTTATTTCTTGTTGCCTGCTGATACCCCAAATTCATAGCACCCTTGTCCAATCAGAGCATTGCTCAAAATTTGTCTCGTAAGTGTACTGTTTGCTTGTAGATATTTCACTTCCTAAAATTTCATAGCTTTTGGCCTTCACCATGTCAACGCTCCCACTCCTGCTCCCAACAATCCTGTTCTGACTAATACACCAGCCTCAGCTACCAGCAGTCTCCCTGGGTCCACTGAACCTCCTGCAAATGGTCTTCCGACTCCGACTCCTCATGACACATTCAGGCTGACTGAAGTGACTGATAGGTGGTACGTCGTCTTTCGAGGCTTAGCAACTGGGGTATTCCATTACCTGTGAGTATATTCCATGTCTAGCATTAGAATACCAGCACTAACCTCAACTAATAGCTCTGAATGTCATCACCTCGTCTTCGGTGTCACGGGAAACTACATGGAAAAGTTCGATAGCGAGGTGAAGGCACGTGAAGCATACGACAAGGCCCTCCATGCTGGACAAGTCCGTGTTATTACCCCAACCAGAGTTGAGCAGACAGTGGTGTTGCCGCCCGGTTTGCCTGGTCCTTCTGCCAATGCTGGCCCATCTTCAGAATCTTCTACCAATGCCGGTCTGTCTTCGGAGTCTTCTGTGACATCCACAGCTGGCTCTGACTCATTGCGCAAAATCGTTGTCATCTCCGATTCTGACGAAGGCAGTGATGGTTATCCACAGGATGAAGAGGAAGGATCTGTGGTAAAGGACGAGAATGAGGATGACTTCTGTGCTGAGGACTGACTTCTTGTTGCTTCAATATATTCCAACGTCTCTGCTTAACTTTGTACTGCCTTCTCTTCATGTTGTTATCTTCGTCCGTTGCTCGTACTTGTTTCATACCCAAAAAATTCTGTGTCTCAAAAGTCTGTCTCACTGCTACATCGAAAAGAATATACTATTATTTCTTGTGCCGTCTCATTTGTTGCCTTGAAGTCACAAAGTCACCCTGAACTAAATTAGCAGAAAAATTAGAATTGAGTCTCAAAACATAAAGAACTGACATGGTATGGAGAAAGCTCATACAAAAGTATTCATTGATGTAGATGTAAGTGTGTGGTTAATAGAGCTATTCTGAACCTATCTTAACCTGTCTCAAGCCTACACGAAGGAAGAATACAAGTTCGAAGAGTGAGGCAATAAAAGTTGGACGAATCCCATTTTTGAGCTGAGTCGCGCTCAGTTTCCCAAGGTACCTCAACTTCCTACACCTACCATCTCACTTCTATCTGACCTTTACCACCATTATACACACGGTCAAACTTATATATAATACACCCTATGCCTCGACCTCGCAAATATCACACTCTAGAAGAGCAAAGGGATGCTAAACGTGCCAAAGATCGTTGATACCATGACAAGTGAGTATTTGGTCTGTCCATTTTCCAACCTATTCGCTGACCTCATTTTCCCAACTGAGACACAAGAACGGTGCTGACGGTATCAATGCTCGTCGACGACAACGTTATGAGCAGAAGAAACATCCCAATCGAGTGACTATCAGTATTCTGAGAGATCCTGATGCACCAAAGCATACGATGACTGAGAAGAGGTGCGTTCTTTCTCTCTCCTTTTTTCTTTCTTAACATTTATTTCTAACCAATGTCTCTTATAGCGATGAAGCCCCATCTTCTCGCAATCCAGCACTCTATTGGGTCAGGCAAGCTGAATGACTCTTGCTCAAGTTCAATGACAAAATCAAGAGCTCGCCCAGCAAATATATTCAAAGCCTCTTGTTCGCCACGGGAAGTGTCTCTGAGTGTAGACCTGCTGTTGAGAAAGCTCTGGATGAGATGGATGCCTTTCTTACATGTTCCCGAAAATACGAAAATGCAGTCTACTCGCAGTTTGGAGTGACTGCCGAGTATTATAGGGTCAAAGACTTAGGTGAGCCGATACGGGACATGCTGAGGTGGGTCAGTGACCTCCTTATAATGATCTTGGAGGAGGGAACTACCGCTGTTTCACGGGCATTTAATCGTCGCCAACTGTCTTACCAGCAACTGCGTTAGTTGTGTATGTACACCATAGTTTTGTATGTTTTCCAATTGAGGCCATTACAATGGACATTCTGATGATGTGCTAGATCTCCCCAATCCCAAACGATCCCATTACAATGGCTGTTCTGGACCTCAATGTACATAAATGGTCGTATATTTAAAGGCTCAACGCATTCCTTCTCCACTTACATTCTCGCTCTTCCCTTATAACTTGTCGTCTTTCAGCTGCATCTCTCTCTACGCGCACGTATTCTTATTCATTATCTACACGCACATGTTCTTATTCATTATTGCAGCTACCACAGCTACCCAATGCCTGACAACGAGTCTAATCCTGATCCCCACCTCAAAACAACTAAACACACCAACAACCTCAGCGAGTCTAATCCTGATCCCCGTCCTCGTCCCCGTCCCCGTCCCCACCTCAAAACTAAACACACCAACAGCCTCAGCAAGGTACACATACCAGCATAGATTTCTCTTGCCATCTGACTTCATTTTCTATTTTCTCAGGCTCCCGCAATGGTTTTCGATGGCTCAAAACTCACGACAGCGGAATGGACCTGGCTTCGACCTTACCTGGCCGAATACATAGCCTTCACCACCGATGTCGAAAAAGCCCATGAGTTTGCTTCTTTCTGGGACACGCTTCTCAACCACTTTCTTCTTGAGTTTCCTCACTACTTAGACAGCACTCACGACAAATTTGAACGGAAGAGGATCAAGTATGATTTGTTGAAGCCAGTAAGTCTATATTTTTGTTTCATAGTATCCTGGTCTGACTCGGACACTCACAGCGAATTGCCGCCTATTGGAAGGCGTCTATCAAACTTACTTAGTACAGATATCTGATTTACTTTTTGAATTGTCTTGGTAATAAAACACATTGTGCCTGCTTCCATTCCATTCTTTTGAATCGTAAAGGTTAAATTCCAAAATCAAATCGTGCATATAAAAATAAAATAAAATGTCTGTCTCGAACACCCATCTTGTCGAAAATCTCGAGTGTCTGGTTTCTGCCATGAGCTCTAACCTKTAKRCATYCTTTTTCATACATCATGAAGTACGACTTACTGACCAGACATGTGTAGAGAACGCCCCCTCACTCCAATCGACCCGAAGCAAATGTCTTTGGAGCAGTTCCTCAAGGCAATAGCAGATGCAGCAATCACTTTGTCGACCAAGAAGAACGATGTTGAATGGGTTGACTTTTCTAAAAGGATTTTTGATCTCTGGTTCTCTGCATGGCCCGATCCCCATCCGTTCCTTGATAGTGAAGATAACACTTCCGTCGCTGTATACCTCCGCAAGCGTGATGAAAAAAAGGTGAGATAATTAGCCGTTTCTATTAATCATTCTGACGTGTACTGGCTTAGCTTATATCTTATCACCTCGAACTCACCTGTTGCGCTCAATTGCTGAGTCCAACATTCTTGTTGAATGACAGTTTCTTTAGCCGGCCTTGGAATGAAGTATTAGATGAAGGGCTGAAGAAAACTGGTTGGGTGGAGGAATGGGTCGATAGATGGGATTTTCTGCTACCCATTATCGAAGAATATCGCAATGTCCCCCAGTTGTAATGTTTGAATCCAGCTTCCATTGTAATGTCATGTAAAACTTGCTCCTGTTGTAATGTTGTGTAAAACTTGCCCCCGTTGTAATGCTTCAATGACAACCAGGCATTTTAATGCCTCTTTTCATTTTCATTCCGGTTCCATCGTAATGTCACATAGCACCCTGCTCCCATTACGATGTTACAAGGAGAATCTACCTTTTTAATGGCCACTTACACCCCGCTCCCCATTACTATGTTGCAAGGAGAATCCACGTTTTTAATGGCTACTTCGTACCCTTACTCTGGCAATAACATTTTAATAAAGATAGCCTTTAGACTGTGTTAGGGTTTTGACAATGGCTCACGAAGTAAGTATAATTGATTTCGGCCGAACCACACGTCCATCTGACCAAAATATGAGTTGAGAAGTACTGAAATTGATATTGGCCGAACTATCCGATCATCCGACCAAAACGCGAGTACAGAGCTTGTAGGAGAAGTATCGAGATACACTACTCCAACCACATTCCTACCTAGTAGCAGCCCACATCTTCTTCATCTACCATATTGATCTACCATGTCAAGCGGAACCAGTGCCAACGCACCCCAATGCTGATCCTGGCGTGAGTCGATCCCCACCTGCAGAGACCCAAAACCCTTCTCCGGTCGAGCCTGAAAAGTTCCCAGCAAAGCCGAAAAAAAGGAGACAGAAGAAAAAGAGTACGGCTGATGTCGAGGCAGTTGCTGACAATCCCGATACAGGTAGTGACAAGCCTGCTAAGGACAAGCCTGCTAAAAAGCCCAGGAAGAAGCAACGACGTCCAACTCCAGCTTCTGACGACAATAAGGATGGAGAAGGCGAGGATGGAGAGGATGACGACAAAGATGAAGAAAGCACCAAAAAGAGAAAGAGGGGGCAGACGAGTTGGGCGAAAGGATCAAAACTGAGTTTTCTGTTGCAGTACGAGGCAAGGTGGAAAAGCGCGAACACGAACACGTCAAGAGCGAGCCTATATGCAACGGTAAGCTTTTCTGTCCTCTCACTGGCTTGTGCATGTAAGACTTACTGTATTTTAGATAACGAAACATTGGGTTGATAAATTTGGATACAACGATATCGAAAAGGAGCCAGATCCCGATGTGAACTATCAACCAAAGGATATCAATACATATCCCGAAGACAAGCAAGAACGAGAACAAGAAAAACGGAATAAAGTTTTGTCACAACTTCGCGATGTGGGTCAGCAACATACCTTTTGAGGCATCTACTAATTGGGCTTGATAACAAATACAGAAAATCACAAATTGGTTCCGATATCGCTTCAGCATGAAGCATCAAAATGTTGAGATGCTCACTACCGTCATGGAACAGGTTTGTAACCTGGCTGCGGCATGACCACAAAGGAAGAACACGGTGAAGGAATATAGCAAGAGGCACTGGGCGACGAAGCTGAAGGATGATTTTGAGAAGGAGTATAAGGAATTGGTGAAGATGCTGCCTGAAGAGGAGTGTGTCCACATCAAACAGGTCACCATTTATACTCGCCAGCACTGGGAGCTCAAGACGCCGGAGTTCAAGAAGGAGCTGGAGGACGAGCTTGAGGCGGAGTATCAAAGAGAGATAGAGGCTTGGAAGAGACGCTATGATGTGAACCATTCGGCAGAGCACTTTGCGAGGTGAGTTTACTCCACCCTTTTCGAACGAGAAATCGACAGCTAACATTTGAGAATGTGCAGAGCTTGGGAGGCGAGGAATGAGGTTATAACCGCAATCATAGAAGCCGTGGTTCAATATTTTGGTATGGGTGGGATGATAATGCTGTATGGGCCTGTGGGTGAGTTGGATGGAAAAATCGATGTGTACAGTGCAAGCACACCAGTTGCGGACTCGATGACTGCACAGTCATGGGAGGATTTCGATCCAAAGGGCTACGAGAAAGCCTGTACATCTTTATATAAGTACGGTGGAGAGATGTTTTGTGAGTGACACGTCTTACCTGGAGAACGAAACTGACCCAAGACTATTTGCAGCTAAGGATATGTGCAAGTCCTGTATCGTGATATCTGACAAAGACAAAGACGAGGACCACAAAGACGACACCGATGAGAACCAGTCAAATGAAGTACCAATGATTGAGAAGAAGAGAGAGGAGGAAAACGCGAAGAAGAGGGCAGTTCCGAAGGTTGCGGAGAAAACTGGCACAAATCGGCCTGGTGACGGAGAGACTTCCGAAACAAGACTTGCTTCCGGAAACGAGTTGGACTCTTCCTCGCTGCTTCCGGCATCGACCACTACGTCTTTCGATTCCTTGTCTTGTGTCCCCTCTTCCTCGCTGCTTCCAGCATCGACCACTACATCCTCTGATTCCTCATCTCGCGTGCCTGTACCACCACAAACTACTGGCTCCACCTTGCTGCTTCCAACATCGACCACTATGTCCTTCGATTCCTCTTCTTGTGTCCCTGTTCCGGCACAAACCACTAACTCCATTTTGTGTGGTCCTGATGGTGGACCAATGAATCTTTGGACGGACTTTCCGGACTACGGTGGTATGCAGGGAAGCTTCACGGGGATGGTTGATCCAGGGCTTTTGTCAAGTGTAAATTGGAACGGTACGTGCATATTTTCTTTTAAACAGGTGGTCTAGCTAATTTAATTCTGTGTTTAGTGAACCCCTTTACTTGCTCACAAGCTGAGTTCAATGCTATGCTCAACTCCTTTCAGAACATCCAAAATCCATCCAACGAAGCCTTTTTCACGGGACAAGGCACATTCATGGAACAACTTAACTCTCCGCTTCCAGATATCTCGGGTTTTGCAGGACTTGATGTTCATGCACCTGTTCCTGCTTCCACATCAGCTACCCATATCCCATCTTTAGCACCTGTCCCCACCACCACATCGTTAGAACTTGACGCTGATGCTGATGCCGATGCCGATGCCGATGCGGACGAGGACATTTCAACTAATCCCACCGCCATGCTACCACCATCAACTCAGCTTGCCAACGCTCATTCCAAGAAGAGGAAACGTGGACCAGAAGTGGAAGAGGTCGCTCCTACCCCATTGGAGCCTAGGACACGAAACCTACCTTCTTGTCTTGCTGAGGGAGGGTACGTTAGGCCAGTTAAAGGTCACAGGGGAGCAAAAGCTGGAGGGTCAAATAAAAAGTAGTTCGAATTTTTCGTCAATTTTCTTGAAGTTCGGTCATTTGGTGACCTTGCAGTTGTACATATATCATCGTTTGATCTCTAATGAATTTCTATTCTGTATATGTTTGCGCGAATGAGACATAATTAAAACATTTACATTTTAATGGCTATGCATCATGATGGGACTTCATTTTTCACTGAGGTGAGTGAAATGCGAACTTCACCGTATTTCCACTACTCATCATATATACCAGTAGACATTATAATGACTGTACATATGCTCATCATTTTAATGGCTATGCATGGGACTTCATCCTTTTTTCATTGAGGTGAGTGAAATGCGAACTTCACCGTATTTCTACTACTCATCGTATATCCATACACATTATAATGGCTGTTACATATGCAGCGGCCCATTACATTGAAAGCACTGACTGCTCTCAATGTAATGGGCCGCTGCCTATGTACAGTGATCCATTACAATGAGTGCGCCGACTGCTCTCATTGTAATGGATCACTGTAAGGCAGCGGCCCATTACATTGAGAGCAGTCAGTGCTCTCAATGTAATGGCCCACTGCCTATATAYGGCCRTACGTAGGCAGCRGCCCATTACATTGAGAGCAGTCCGTGCTCTCAATGTAATGGCCTCACTGCCTATATATGGCCGTAYGTTAGRCAGYGGCCCATTACATTGAGAGCAGTCCGTGCTCTCAATGTAATGGCCTCACTGCCTACGTATGTACAGTGATCCATTACAATGAGTGCGCTGACTACACTCAATGTAATGGATCACTATACAATAATGCTCTCTTTATACAGTGGTCCATTACAATGAGAGCAGTCAGCACACTCATTGTAATGGATCACCGTATCTCCCAACTGCTCCCATTGTAATGGGTGGTGAGTGTCCATTAAAATGAGTACCTAGATTTCGAGTAGAAAAGTGAGTGCCATTAAATCTTCTCCTTTACTTAGATGACACACCTGTTCATTGTAATGCAACACACTGGAGTTCTCACTATTCATTGTAATGATTCTACAGGTATGACACCTACATGATGCCTTGATTCCCTCAGTTTCTTCGACGCAAAGTACTCCTTCGATGAACCTCCCGCTGCCACCGCTTTCAAAGTCGGACTGCACAGTTGCCACTATCTTCCCTCCTATCTGCCATACTGTCACTCTTGGGCCAATGCAGGTTTTTCGATAGCAGCCCCACCCACCCCTTCTACATGATGTTATCTCCCTCGTTTCGCTCGTCCCTTCACTTAGCAAATCCAAACGTTTTCCATCCCACACACATCGAGCTATACACACGCCACAAGTCACACAAGGGGCTGTTCGTTGATAACGAGGCACTGCCATCATTCAATAAAGTTTTTTTTATTCGTCTCTCTGCAAGCTATAGGCTACTCTCCGGTCCTACTTTCTACATGCCGGGTTGGAATTATACCCGGCTGCATGTCCTTGTCCTAACACTTCCAAGTGCCACTTTTGCAATGATGATCATCATCACAGGCACGGCGTGTGGAGTTATGCTTTTGATACGCTGGAGTTAGGAAATAATGAGTATCTTGTACCCATTTTGTAGGAGTCAGGTCTGAGGAAGTCAACATAAGAAATTTCGTATGTTGTAGAATATGAGTTCCATCTATCATTTTTGTAACCAGAATCTGATACAGGCCCATTTTGAAGTCAAGCGCATGCATGCTACCAAGGCGAAGGATTCAAGTCTAGGAGCATCATCCATAAACGACAGACCTGTCTTCAGGCCTGGGTTCGTCGTAATATGTGACCATCATCATCGAACCCTCTATGAGGGTTATCCAGCTCAAATCTTGCCACCACCCCTACTATAATCCGATACATGATATACACAATAAGGGAAAGGAAAATGCCTACGTACAGGAATTCCTTTCAATATATCTCGGGATCTGTGTCCCGGACAATATAATTCAACTTTGTTACAAAGTTTTGGTTTCTGCCCGTGTTCAAAGCTGCTCTGTCTTTCTCGGATGGAGTATAGAAGCAAAACAAGACATAGGTTCGGAAATGCAAGGGTTTTAGCTGAGTTCGCTATGGTAATCTTCATCGAGGAACACTAGAACACAGCGTTGCAGACGTTGTTAGTGTCTGCCATTTCCTTGACTTCGCCCATTGTGACTAAGTGAATACCACAGCGGGACTACATCAGCAAAACGTCAAGTTACTTGGTGCTTGGGAGGCGCTTGTCCAAGCATTGCTTGACCAAGCCCTCAAGCCCAAGTACCCCTCAAGTGATAGATACCCTCAAGTAACTACCAAGCATAAATGAAATGTTACATTCACTCAAATCTACATGAGCCTGAGTACTACTATAGTATTATATTACTGATGAGTAAGGACATGCGACACACGACAAGACTCCTCAACCATGCTCAAGCCTATTGTCTTTAGGTGCTCCTGTGCTGTCCCAAGCTCACAACGAAGCATCTTGGTCTCCTGTCAAGCCTTTTCCTCCTGCAGATGAGCCTCCTTTAAAGACTTTGTCAGTTGCTCCACCTCCCCAGTCAAACGTTCATAGTGCCACTTATAATCATGCAAGGTGACAGGATTAATACGACGAATAAGAAATGGATTCCGTGGTTTGCCTGGCATATCAACTTGTCAACTGATTGAACAAACACAGTCAATAGTACCATGTACTCACGCGGGGGGGAAACCCATTTTGCCTTCTTTTTAGCACTGCTCAAAATGATTTTACACGGACTCAGAGTCACACGGGAGGATTCTGAAGTGGGTTTTTCATCCAACGCTGCACTCTGTACAAATGTGGTATCTTCATCATTGCCCCCTGCCAGCGACTCAGAGTCTAGCAGTTCCATCCGAGTTGGCTCTGAGTCTGGGAAGGATTCCACAGTTTCTACCTGGGTATCGAACCGAAATATAGAACTTGAAGGTGAGAATCCAGGCCCGAATTGACCCTGAGTTTCATCACTGCCAGCATCGAGAAAATCAGTGAGATGGAGATACACACTAACTTGCATTCAGCAGCTCACCCATGATTGTCCTCCTCAGTCTCTTGTTCTTGAGTCCAATGTAATTCAACTTCCTTTGGAGGATATTCCATCGTAGATGACACGCACAAAAAAAGAGGTCAAAAAGAACAGGCACCTTGATCCCGTGACCAGATGTACAGGTCTGTGCGCCATTGACTTAAACTGGCCAGTGCTCCTCTTTACTCGTCATGTCCAACCCTTGACACTCACCATTCTGTATACAGAGACATTATTATAAAAGGCTAAAATGCTATTTTGTGGGAATGGTGATCCACATATTTACTGACATAGTATACACGAAACAAGTCAAGAGAATTATGGCAGGTAACCTGCCTTGGAATAAAATCATCACCGTAAACTGGTATCAAATGTGCACCACGAAAAATTGTATCAATATGAATTACCCCCATTACCAGTTGCCCCTGCCTGTCTCTATCCGGCTCAACCATCCACATCCCAGTTGTCTCACATGGAGTTTCCCCCACTGAAGAAAACCAATGCACCAATGCACATGGAAACTCCTTCCCCTTGTATTTGAAAGAAAAAAATAAATATACTCGTGCAGCATACAACCCTTCGAATCCCGGTGAATCTGCATCCTTCGATACAAATACGCAATCACGGTGAGCTGGACCCTTACGCCATGAGCGAATCGACCGAATACGTTCCCAGTGCATCCCACCTATACCTGACTGGTCGCTGGGCGCAAAAAAGATTGCACGTGCGGATGCAAACACTCTAGCCTTCCTTGGTGCTGCAGGACAGTCACTGAGAGGCACCAAAGAAGTATCCCCACAGTCTGGATGCTCGACACCAAAGAGAAAACGGCGAGTGAGTTCTAACAGTGCTGGTTGATGAACGTAATGACCAAGTGCCTCTAAGTTTCTTGGATACCCCGAAACTGTGTACCAATCAGTAACGAGAACAGAAAGCAGGTAAATCTAAAAATAAGACACATACGAGCTCTTTTTGCAAGCATCACTTCACCCAATACTCGGGGACCCTCGACCTCTCCACTATCCTCTCCATGTGATGTTGAATGAGGATCCTCCTCTGTGTT
>RCHF01001806.1:0-10307 GCA_003987895.1 Neonothopanus nambi | reverse complement strand
ACAGCAACTCGACATGAAAACAATGGCTTAGAATTTCGCGCGAGGCGAAGAGAGAAGAAGGAAATTGCGGCGGGGAAAGGGGGGAACGGCGAGCGGAAAGGCGAGAGGAAGGCGGAGGAGCGCCGAAGAGAGAAAAGAACCAGGAAGCGGGAAGCGTGACCCCCAGTGAAAACCGACAATGCACCCATCCGCATATATATGTAAATACAGTCGACGATTTAATAATGCATAAACTAGGGAAGGCTTTTCCAAGGGTAAATTCTACGCATTAAGAGATCCTATGCACAGGTACATGATTATGTAATGCATATACACCGGTCGGCTAAGGGTCTAGTGGGCTCGGCAAGGCTCGGCAGGCTGCGGCAGCTGCCAAATCACTCGATATCTGAGTGATTTTTGCACAATCCGCATATTTTGCCCAATCTCCAGGTTAAAAGAGTCGATATTGTGCAAATTGATCCGGCAATGTATCATATTTGCGTGATGGGGGCACTCACGCACCTGCCAAAATCTGATATTATAATGCATAAACCCCCCTCCACCCTATGCATTGTGAGATTGTCATACAAATTCATAATGCATGCATAAATTCCCCTTAACCAACTCGGGAAGAGGCCAAGTCTATGCATGATGACGTTGTATGCAGGAACACGTTATGCATTATTAAATCGTCGACTGTATCGGCAATCCTCGGCGCTGCAAAGGGGTGCATATCGCTGCATTATTTGATCGCTTTTTCAACTACTCGTCTGCAAAATACTTCTAGAATTTATTCAATACACCAGATTATATGCTGGACACTGCATGTATCTGCAGTACAGTGCACCGATCCTCCGCTATTTTCTTGGACCACTGTTCTATATATATCTATTTAGCTATAGATAAAATTTGTATATTTCTGCACGATACTGTAAATTACATACGTGCCTACTAGTCTATATACACTTTGTTGACACCAGCCCAAGGCCAATCGAAGTCACTGCCGCTCTCTGTCCCTTGCACCTGAAAGAGGAGCGGAAAACCTAACAAAATCACCAAGTCAGTAAAAACTCAGAATAAATGCATGGACTACAACGTACCATTTGTGTCCGGAATTGAGACTTCTTGACACTTCGTTTAGGGAACCCCCACCTAGAGTAAGACGCGTTAGAAATGATTAAAGGAAATGGACTTTGAAACTGATGACCTTCGGGCAGAAACTTGAATATAACCCGGTAATTCGAGATAACTGGTAATTTGTTCTAAGGCGAGGTATTTAGATCAGCTTGTACGCATATAAATGCGAGTTTTAGCGCACCTGCTCGTCATATACCCTATGCAACCGCAACCGATCCTATCAAGGCTTTGGCGGAGCTTGCACCGGAGTTTTATGTGTTACAATGAATCTTGATGCTGTCCATGACTTGATAAATAGAAGAGTGTTGTTCAAAGAAAGAAAGGAGTAAGGAACGAGGAAGAGAGGAAGAGAGGAAGAAACGGGATGGTGGTTGTGGAAGAAGAGGAGTTTGTTTGGGGCGAATATTTCCGGGACCCTTGTGGGAAAATCTAACTCTGTTGAGATTTGTGAGCGGCAGCTAAGTAGAGCAGTCACTTAGATGCTCGAAATTTATTTTTGTGAAGTCTTTGAATCAAAGTTGTGGGCATGAGTAGCGAATATCGAATATCAAAGCTGAATGAAATTCACATGTTAATTCTACAACCAAAAATCTGCAAATACACACACTAGCACAGCGGAGTGCAGATTTTGAGTCTCCGGTGCAGAAAAATGCATTGTCGGTTTTCACTGGGCTTGACCACCGATGTCAGCGCGTCTCAACGCCTCCAGACCTCTCGCTTTCATCTCTCTTCAATTGAGACTGGGAACAGACAGGTATACAACTATCATAATACTCTAAGAGCTGCTAATCATTATGAATTAAGGAATATCTGAAGAGAAGGAATATCCGAAGAGGAGTGTGTATTCAGCTCGTCATGCCATCCAACCTCCGGCGGATCTACACTTGCACCCTAGGCTTCCTCCCAACACCTATAACAACTTTTTTTAATTCTGGTCTACTTAGCCATCTCCATCTCTGTCCTAATCACAGACCAACTACCTCCGGTGCCACCCCAACACGCGCTTTCAGCCCGCTACGGAGGTCTCAACGTCACAAGAGCATGGCAGGACTTACAAGTTATTGCCGCTCGTCCACACCCATACAACTCGCATGCAAGCGACCTCGTTAGGATGTATTTGTTGAAGCGGGTCACGGAGATTCATGATGAAGTCTTCTCGTTGAACGGGAACGATATCATAATCCAAGACGACCTAGTCTCATCCGTAACGTGGTCAAACCCAACTTCCAACACGACCACTTACTTCGAAGGTACCAACATTCTAGTCAAAATTCCCGGTACCGCATCCACTTCCCTCCGCCTCCCAGCGATCCTCTTTTCAGCTCACTACGACTCTGTCTCCACCGCCTCCGGCGCCACGGACGACGGAATGGGCGTGGTTACGCTTCTTCAGCTTATTCGGTACTTTGGGATGAATCCCCCGAGTAGGACGGTAGTGTTCAATATTAATAATGGGGAAGAGGATGGGTTGAATGGGGCTCGTGCTTTTCTTGAACATCCTTGGGTTAAAGGCCCTTCCTCTTCATCCTCAGATGAAATAGAGAGAATCGGGATGTTCGTCAACCTCGAAGGAGCCTCAGAGGGTGGGAGACCCCTAACGTTCCGCACAACCAGCCTAAACGTGCTAAAAGGGTGGAAACGCGGTTTACGCAAATCGTATTATCCCCATCCTCATGCGAATGTCATTTCTGGAGAGGCTTTCGAGAGGGGTGTGGTTAGGTCCGCCACGGATTATGAGGTTTATACCTCAGCTTTCGCTTCCCGTTCGTCCTATCGCGATGGGGATCCTGATCCTGACTTTGGTGGATACGGACCTATGGAAGGACTTGATCTGTCGTTCTATCGAGGAAGAGCGCTTTATCATACAAAGTTCGATAGGGTTGCCTATACGAAGGGTGGAGAGAGCGTTGTGAGCTATGATGGAGGGAGCTTGGGGTATGGGTGTTGGGTTGGTCTCAGAGGGTAGCGGTACCGATGTTCAGACGAACGGGAAGGAAGGAGCAGTGTGTTTCGATTGTAAATTAATTTCCTCTCGTTTCCTCATCCCAACTCTGTGCTCCCATTTACTAACCCTCATCCTCGCACCACCTCTTCCGTTTTCTCCCATCTCAACACCCTGGACACACTTCCGCACTACTTTAACCCACACCTACATCTTCACCTCTTCACCTGGATCCTCCTTGTCATATCCACTATTGGTATCATAAAGGCTGGAGTGGGCGGCGGGACTTATATGGTTAGCGCATGGAATGGGGTTGTTTGGGTAGGGTATGTGATTTGTTTGGGGGCAGGGTGTGTCGGGGTGAATGGGAGTGGAAGTAAGGAAGAAGGGAAGAAGATAAGATGGTGGGATGGAGGTTCCGCTGCTGTTTCGGAGGCGCGCGCGCATATATCAACTGTCGAAGATGAAGTTAGGATAATATCCACGCTGACGGGCGCCGAATCGTTCATTCAGGAGATGATTCTGCCGAAGATACCTTCGTATGTCGATGCTTTGGCGGATGGGAGGAAGGTCGGGTGTGAGAGGTTGGGTCAAGCTGAGTTGAAGGTTGGTTTGGTTAGATGTGAGTGGGAGGCTCGGTTAAGGCCTGTGCCGAGTACTGGTAGGGTGGGTTGGAGTGGGGCTGAGGAAATGGGATTGGGATTGGTCATCATCTGCGTCGACAAGTACTTGGTTCTCTGCTCGTGCGCTGGGAGCTAAGTTTAATCGTTCGTCAACATTAGCAACGTCATCGGGCTCCATATCCTCCCTCTCCTTTTCGTCACTTGTACCTGAGTCTTCCGAGTCTTCCTTGCAGTCCTCCTTCGGTTCTAGGTCGGAATCTAAACTCAACCCTGTAACCACGGCCAACGAGGTCAGCAGAGCAAGGTTCGCGGTGGAAGGGACCAATACACGTGCATGTAGGGCTTATTTTGATCAGCCTGTGAGGAGGGTTTGGGTCAGTACCGTACCGGGGTCAGGCACCTCAACTTCCTCTTCATGGTCTTCAGAGGCTTCGAATGCGTATACGAACGCGAACCCGGACAAGAGAGAAAATATAGGAAGAAAGAAGGAAGCCGTCAACGATGACGATATTCAGGGCTGGGAGATGCAAAGGAGTTACACCACGGAGAGTACTAAGGAGCTTAGGCTTTGGAGTAAGGAATTGGAGAAGAAGTTCATTGTTGATGTCGAGTGGGCGGAGGCCGAGTCCGAGTCGCGCTTCATACCTGAAGCGGAGAGATCTTCGAGTCCTTCGTCAAGCTCGATGGAGGCAAAAGCCGCTGAACAAAAGCGAACGGAGGGAATAGTTTGCGAATGGGTCGAGTACAAGAGCGGATTGGTGGGGATGGGTACAGGGCTCGGCGGTGTAGCAACAATGTGAATACTCTGGCTAATTTCCGAACGACAGCTCTACAGAAGACAACACGACTCGGTTTGATTATAAGATGGCTTTTCATCGACTGCTAGAGGCACGAATTCGCGCCTTGATTGTGGAAGGGAGAGAGGTTATTGTCTTGGGTGACCTTAACGTTACTGCTGCGGTCATTGATCATTGCGAGGGGGATATTATCGTCCGACGAGGTCAAGCGGAGGGGTACGAAGGGGAGGAGTACTTCTGGGAGGATTCTCCGGCTAGACGATGGCTTAAAGACTTGCTCCATGGTGAGAAGAAGTGTATGGTTGATATCGTGAGAGAATTTCATCCAGACCGGAAGGGCATGTTCACTTGAAGTTGTACGTTGATATTTTTTTCCGATGTCTGGTCATTCCTCTGATCTCTTGTTCAGGCTGGAATACGAAACTCTCTGCAAGAGCGAGTAACTACGGTACTCGTATTGATTATGTTCTTATCACGCCCGGTCTAGTGCGTTGGGTTAAAGCGGCTGATATCGAGCCTTTGGATCAAAGGGAGCGATCATTGTCCCGTCTGGATTGAGCTTCGCGAGGAAGTATCAGTCTCGGAGAATGGTATTAAGAAGGTTCTCAATTTGAGGGATATGATGTCGCCTGCTTCTGGCATGGATAATAATAGGGAACGCGATCCACCGAGGTTGGCGACGAAGTTTTGGGCAGAGTATTCCGGAAAACAGAAGTCATTACATAGCTTCTTCGGAGCTGGAGCAGCGAAGAAAAAAGCTCCGATAGTCAAACCCGTTGACAGCTGTTCAGGGAGTGCTACACCTTGCTCGACATCGTCTGCACCTCTTCCGCTCGGGCTTGTAGAAAGCGCTGTTTCAATGTCAAATTCGGTAGCGGATTCGACACCCAGCTCGCCTCTCTCTCAAATAGGCACGAAGCGTGCCATGACGCCTGACGCCTCTTCCTCAACGTCCGTGTCTGCGAGTACTGTTACATCTCCATCTCCCAAAAGACAAAAACACTCTCATGTGTCTCAAGCTCCGACAGCTTCTGAAACAGCTTCTCAATCTTCAAACACTTCCATTCCCTCGACCTCTGACTCATCCAACCAGCTCAAGACAACCTCCTCGTCAATTTCCTTGAAAGTCAAACACAAGAAAACGAGAGGTCACTCAAGTCTAGTCAATCGAAGCTCTCGAGTTTCCTTGCTGCCTCTCAGTCCGTTCCTTCTGCTGAGGGCGTTAAGGGGAAAGGGAAAGCCAAGGCCAAGAACGACAAAGAGATTACGAAGGGAATGGGAAAGGGGAAAGAGGCTGAGAAGGTGTTACTGATTCAGAATACACCCGAGCTCGGAGGGACGACGCTATCTGATGACGCGAATGTTAATCTAGTTGATTTGTCGATGATTGAGGATGAAGATGCGGAAGTAAAATTCGGATGCGACATCGACGCTCCAGCAGAGGCTGAGGCAGGTCCAGAATCCGGAAATGGACATGACGAAGATGAAGCTTATCGCCTTGCTGTGGAACTCTCGCTCTCCCAATCGCCCTCTACGACTTCAGCTGCCACGGTGAAGCCGTCTGCGTCTCAAGAAGCCTGGAAGACTCTCCTGAAGCCCCCGAATCCTCCGCGTTGCACGGTGCACAACGAAGTGGCTCGGGAGTATCGCGTGAACAAGCCCGGGGTAAATAAAGGGAGATCGTTCTGGGTTTGTGCTAGGTATGTTGTCTCTTGCACCTTATGCCGATTGCGACGGGGTCCTGATACGAATTTGCTTTGCGTTTTTTGTTTCGCAGACCAGTTGGTCCGGGGTACGATGCGGGGCGCTCGAGGAGACCTAGGGATGAGGTTGACCCGCGGTGGAAGTGTAATTTCTTCGTTTGGAGTAGTGATGCGAAGCGAGGAAAAGGTAGTTCGAGTTCGGGGAAGAGTGACGTGAGATAGGAGTGGTATAAATGTTATATATGAAATCTTGTATTGCGTTAAGGCTGCGTCGTGTTTCATGACCAGACTTGTTTCTCGGGTTTCTCTGCGTGAATAGCGTTCAGCTTTTATAAGAACATCTGAATAATATACATTTGGACAAAGGAACGGAACAAGAATTTATACTTTACATGTTAATATGCACAGTCACACCGGCTCTATATTGAACTTGCAACCATCAGCTCTAATCAACGCACACAGCTTGTTATACTATGGCAGAAACCTCAGTCCAATTTCTGTACCACGACGCAGTCTTTCAGGCCAGCTGCTTCTATTGTCAGGTTATCATCCAGGATACGATTGGGGACAGTAGTCCAAATGCTGTAAGGTTGAGTTAGGCTTTCGGGTCGGAAGCTGGTGAAACGCAAATCAGTCTTTGATTGCAACATATGGTGTAGATCATAACACTAACGCATTGATAAAGTTCTTGAGGTCAAGTACAGTGTGCGTCGAATTCATTCTGCAGATCGTGCTAGAGAAGGATTCATCAGAGATTAAAAAACAACATAGAAGTCGCCTAAGGACACGCACCTCGTCCGGTCTGCAAAACTGATCTGCACACTGGTCATCGACTAATTCTGATCGACCTCAGATTTGGTGGCTGGCTCTACACTTGGAGTAGATGAGCCGAAGGAAGCGTTGGGTGGGACATAGTCCTCCCCTGTACGGTTGGCAACCCGAAGCTCAACCAGCTCTCCTGGCCTAACATTGAAAATCGATGGAGGAGCTCGTCTAAGTGTCGGTCAGCACACTAGCAGAAGCAGAAAAATTGACTCTATTACCCTGAGTTGATTTCTGTGAGGATGGTCTCGTTCTTGGGATCGTCGTATCGCATCAATTCGCCATCCTCCACCGTAAATCCCTCTCGCCAGAATGTAATGTGACGGATGGTCGACTCCGCTGGGAATTTATATGCGTCAGCGCAAAGTCATCAGGACTTCGAGCAGGAACTGACTTGCGGAAGCTTGGGCCATTGCTTACGACGAGGGCGCACCGTGGAAAAGTCGGCCCCCAGTGGCTGGCAGCTGCTGCTCCCCCTCCCTACGCGTATCAGATTTCAGACTAGGAAGACTTCAGTTACCCAGATCTTCCACTCGGTTTTTTCGAGTGCACGAGATGCGCAGAAGGATAGTGAGTAGTGTGGTATTACTCTTGTTCGTGGCGCGAAAATGGACCAGTGGAAATAGGCTGGAAGAAGATTGACGTGCAAGAGTGGTGGTTCAAAGAATGGTCGCCTTTCAGTAAGTATGTATATCGTATACATCTCGGTCTTCTGGGACGCTTATTGCCACTGATTTATTAAGGATTGTCCACTACCCTTACCCCGCTACCCACTATTGCGACGTGCCCCCGGAAGACAGGACGAGTAAAGCTCTCTGTCGTCCTCTCCCAGTAGCGGTGAAGCCTCTTCCAGAGAAACCCCGTCCGCCAGGTGACGTTGTTCCATATCTATCGATGAAGAGCTGATTTTAATATCACGACAACATGACAGTTATTGGTTCTGTTGCATGGGTGAGCACTAAAGTTAGCCCGAGCGCGACTCAAGACACTTACCGTGTCGTCCCCGCTCTCTTCGGAGCCTACGTCTGGTTCTGACAGCGACGAAGACGAAACGAGTCCCCAGCCCATTCGCTCGCTTGAAGAGTGCATTGATGTCTTCGAGACGTAAGCGTCACGCTGTCGCTCGTGAACGACGAAGAGGTTATCTTGTTAGCTCAAATTGACAAGATTGCTGCGTGTGTTTTAGAGAAGGCTCTCTGTAACAATGAGCTTGAAAGGGTTGTTAGGATTTGTTCGATGCACTGATCTGTAAGTTCGTTGTCTGTAATACTGTTACAAACGGCACTGATTATATGCGTCGTTTAGCTCGTACTTTGGTTACTAAAACTCTTGAGACGTCGGATGTTCCCATGTTCAACCACGACTACTCCCACATCATGGGTGCTTGCTGCGAGAACGTCGTCGGATATATATACCTCTTCCCCTCGATATCGCCGGCCCTCTAAAGATTGATGGATACCTTTTCCCTATTCCTATGGCCACTGCTGAGGGCACTCTCGTCGCGTCTACCTCTCGTGGTAGCAAGGCCCTGCCGGAGGTGCAACAACCATGTTAACTCAGGACGGGATGACCCGTGGGTCCCGCTATCAATTTCCCTTCAATTGTCGTAGCTGCTCAGGCTAAGGCATGGATTGATTCTGAGGAAGGATACAGCATCATCAAGTGGTTGAGGGTTCGGAGTTAATCCCTACCACACCAACGCACTCCAGGAGTTCTAAAGGGTCACAGTCCCTTGCTACAACCTCCTCCCGCTGAACTATGTCCTTGTGCCGCGCAGTGACATCACCTGCAGAACTCCGGATGTCGAGTTCAGCGACTGGATACCTTGTTGGTGAATAGGCGCCTGAGCGGCTACTCTGATGAATGAACAGTAGAGGTACGTACGGGTACAGTGGGGCTGCGATAGCCGTGAATGTAAAGAGCATCACAACGATGATGATTTGCATTGTTGTCAAACAATGTTAGACGACGAAGGAAAGACTGGTTTTGATTGTTAAACGTTAACCGGTAACCCTTCAAGGGAGCGAGACTCGGATTTTAAGCAGCACAGCTGTAGTGAAAAAGCAAATTAATGAACGAACTAGGTTTGCAGTAAGCAATCGAACTCACCTGAAGAACGAGAGGAAATGATGAGCAAGCTGTTCATAGACTAGATATCGCCTTAAATACCCTTAGATATGTATTGGAATAGATTAATCATGGCGTAAACTATCATATGGCAGATAAACCAACCTGATACTAGAACAATCCCATTGCTATGACTCCACAGAACCAATAGGCTGGTAAGGTTAAGAATAGATTCATTTGTAAGTCATTTTATTCTATTGTACTGATTCATCAGCTTGGGCTGGTTCAGTAAGGCGAGCTCTTGAGAAAATGCAGTGCTCTAGTTACGAGGGAACTGGTTACGATCGCTCAGCGGGTGTAAGAATCTGTCAGAAAGGCACGGGCTTTAGCGCACAAATCTCATTGGGAGTTTGGCCAGCTCGACATCTCTTCCAAGTAATGTTCGAAACCGGTTACTACTAGTTGAATGTCGAGGTCAAAGCTGGTGATTTTAAAACAATTTTAGGGATTTATAGTTTCACGGTCACGTGCAAAATTACAGTCTGTTCAACAACGCCAAACTCAGGGCTTGCGACTACATTTCTACTACATTTCTACAAATTTCTATTCTGCTCTGGCTCTTTATCTCGCGCTTTTCTCCGAAGGTTTCATTGAATGGAAGACCTGTGCATTTAATAGATCATTGAAATGCGAATTGTAACTTGAAGCATTGTATGTCTTTGATCTCACGGGTCATTCTTCGATAATTCGAGTTTCATACGTTTTCAGAACGGAATTCGTACAATTCCTCAATATCATCCGTATGTATGCGCGTGGATTGATGCGGTGTATCTAGCTAAAGTGTAAGACGTAGTTGGAACACCTTCAAATCTCATGATGATATCCTGAAACATTTAGAAGGCGATATAATCAATTTCCAAGGTACGTAGAAGTGTCACCGAAGCCAATTTTTTTTACTGATACATGGCGTATCTACAGATATAAAATCCACCTGTACTGCTTCTACCAAAGCTGCTGACATCGATCCCGGGATCAAAGGGAGCGATCACTGTCCCGTCTGGATTGAACTTCGCGAGGAGATATCAGTTTCGAAGAATGGTATTGAGAAGGTTCACAATTTGAGGGATATTATGTCACCTATGTCCGTTTCTGGCGTGGATAATAATAGGGAACGCGATCCACCGATGTTTTACTCTGGGAAGCAGAAGTCATTGCACAGCTTTTTCGGGGATGACAG
>RCHF01001805.1:0-31643 GCA_003987895.1 Neonothopanus nambi | reverse complement strand
ATATATACGTATATACATTGCCTATCATGACTGCCGGGCCCTTGAGCTGAGGTTGAGCCTGGCTTCAAGGGCTTCGGGCTTGGGCTCACCTCTTGACAAGCCCGAACCCTGCAAAACTTGGACCCGATCGGACCCCCGATCCTAGGGCTCTGACCTCAATATGACTATTCCCCCTAAACAACTCTACCAAGTCAATGTCTACTCGTGCTAACGCCGCACCCCAAATGACGGCGAAAGAAACAAACCGGGTGCGCAGAAAATGCTCTCCCGAAATAGGGAAACGAAAGAGCAATGAGCGAAAAAAACCGCAGACCATCAATCCAGTCTTGCCACTTTTTAGAAACTATGAATATCTGTATACTTGTAACATTTTCACGACTTTAAGTTGTTGCTCAACAGCATGCTGTTGGACTGTCAGTTGCAGCATACGAGCTACTCAGCAGGAAAGCGAGCTATCTATCTGCGCATATCGTCGGCGCGAGGCTTCCGACGTAGAGATCTCGAGATCTCTTCCGTGTATTGACACGTCGCTATCATATGCTGGTATGAAGCTGTATGATGGACAATAATATACAATACGAATCTTACACCCTTTCTAAATATTCTACAAGTTTCCTGTGGTTACTATCATTTGCTATCTTCATCAAACAGATTCGATGAACTCGCGTAACATCTTCCCTTGCACATCATCCTCAGTTCCAATTGAAAACACATTCGTAATATGGTTGTGACCAGGGACGACCGCAAACTCCGGTAACATTCCATCTGGGCTGTACTGCCGGTATGTCCGAATGAAGTTAAAGGCGGCATCTTGAACTTCCTTTCTAAAAGCCGTTGAATTTTTTTCATCAGCTTAATTAAATTGAATGAGGAAACTCTGGAGGACTCACGGATCATACTGCGTTAAGACGATCAAGCAACGCAGCTTTCTTGGGTCTAGCACGGGTGAATCTCTCGGAACGTGCTCCATTAAACCCAGAGGTACAAGTCGGGGAATTTCCGCTGAGTCTTCAACCCCATAATATTGTTTCAGGGTTTTGGTGCGCGGCGGTATGCTGAAGTCCAGATCGAAAGGAGCAGACAAGAACACGACCCCTGCCAGGGGAGGATCGAGAGGGCCAACAGTAGCATTGGGTCGCATGGGATCTCCTGCCGCGAAGACGTTGGTCCCGATGTGTAGTGCACCAGCGCTCTGTCCAGCAAGGACGACTTTGTTAGGGTCACCCGCACCGAACTCAGGTTTGGAGATGTTCTTATAAATCCATTCTCGAACGAGTTGGATGTCATCGCCTCCCCCAGGAAAAGTTACGTTGGGTAGGAGGCGGTAGTTTATGATAATCGTGATGATTCCGTAAGAGGCAAGGTAGTGACCTACGACATGTCGGGGATCAGCCTTTGATGCTAGCATCTACACATTTGTGGGCCACCCCATGATCACGTACCGATATTTGCATACACCAGGTCTTTGAGTAAAGCCTTGTCTCCTTCAATGAGCCCTCCTGCGTGTGCATAAACCATTACACGACGCAGATTTGAACTAGGACTCGGTATGGTCTCTTTTGGCATATAAAGATCGAGTACGTTGCGTTCGTGCGGACCATAGGCGATGTTCTCCAGGACTTTCGCTTGGTACCTTCGGGGGAGTAGGTCTCGATGGAGTGCTCCATAGAGCTTCAGGAATTTCTGTGGCGACACGTCAGTTACTTGTCCTCGAAATGAGCGTAGAAGATTTCAAGGGCAGGGGAGAGGGGGATGATACTGACCTCCCCAATAGCTGGCGACCACAAGGTGCCGAGGCTCTCAAGCTCTTTGCTGATCTGGCTTTGCATCTTGTCCTCTAGTTCGTAGAATAGTGCAGTGGTCAGTCACTTCGACCGGGTACTTATAGTACGAACAAATGGAAGTACGGCAACTCACGCTACATCTGCTAATTCCGATTCAAAACGTTAATTATACTGGATCTGTAGCTGAACTTACGGTATTCACCACCGTAATCGGCACTGCTACCTACTTAAGGGTGAATCTAGCAAAGGCTGATAAGAGGGGCGCAGAGGGGCGCCCATAAATATAGCTCCCAAGCTCGGCCTTTTCAAATCAAATGATGATTCTTAGCGTTAGCAACGTACTAACACAGTTAGTTACTGAGAAACTTGAGTTAAAAACAACGCACAGAATCTCAGAGACCATTGAAGGTGAAGAAGCTCTGAGAACTACCTTGCTCCAACAATCTAATGTATCATGCCCGAGAGTCAGTGTAGACTCCGCGGTACTCCATCCAAATGACTCGAAGTAACTTTTTAATCTTTCCTGCTCCAAAGATAATTCGTCGGATGGCAGCAGCTGACTGCTTCTCCCCTTCTACGCGTCCCGCGTCCCACTCTTTTTATGCTTTTCGTATTGCAAGGCTTGATTTATCAGCGATGCAGCCAGTTCGGAATCGAGCCACTACTTCGGCCCAAGATGGATCTTATCGCGAATTGCGACGAATTGCGAGCGAGTTTGACCCATGCGGATGCTCTGAGTCTACAGTAATACGAGAGCGGTGGCGCTGTGCTAGCCAAAGCAAGGCCCCAGAAATTCAAACTGAGTAAAGCCACGTCAACAGTGGAGCCCCCCACAAACCTTTGCGGAAGTCCGGGCTGTTCCGTTTGAACGCAAGCCAAGAAAATAGGGAAAAAACATAATGGTCAGCATAATGATGACATGCGACATATGCCTAAGCAAGAGACGATTATGTAGCGAGTGTAGTGAGCGTTCGGTGCAAGTTGAATAAGCGCCTAACAAGCGCGGATCTCTTGGCTCATGTAAGTAGCTGTTTGGCAAAAGCTTCCAAGTCAAACACGGTACCTTCCAACTACATACTGCGTTCTTCCTGCGTTCTTCAAGTTCTTGCCTCCAGGAACTCACAAAAATATGTCTTCCCTATACAATTCAACGTTTTCAGTGGCTGGAATGTCATCTTCAACAGGCTCGCATCATCACCACCCTACGAGTTCCTTCTCAAACACCCCAAATCACAGTGGCTTAGGCACCAGTGGGATGGGTGGCACAAGCGGGATGGGTGGCATGAGTAGCATGGGTAGCTCTACTCTAGGCGGGAGTCTCAGCGGAAACCTTGGTGGAATGAGTGGGATGGGTGAAAGTAGGAGTCAGTATCAATCTGGATATCTTTTGGTACGCGTTTTGGTTTTAAGTCTCATTCATGGTTCTGATGGACGCTCCAAATTCTCTGAACTTATGGTCTCTTGAATTTTATTCGTGGTACTAGTCGACTTCACAAGCAAGCACTTCACCACATGCGCAAAACACCCAGCGACAACGTGTCGACGAGGTACCCGTAGTACCCACCAAAGCCAAGATGAACCATGCATTGTTGCGAGGCTCAGCAGAAGATTTTGGAATGGACTCAATGTTTGAAAGCCCCAGGTCAGTCAGCTCCTTTGAATGCTTTCAAATCTCGAGATATCTTTTTTGAGCTACAATTCTGAGTTATTGTCATAGGCGTCAAAGAAAAGCTCTGGCAGACGATGAGGACGCTCCGCCTATGAGCTCGGTCACAGACATACCTAACGAAGTTCATTTTAATTCATTCGGACCAAGCTCGAATTCACGGTTGTTCCAATCAAGAGTGAGTTACACATGCTTTATCCTTTCAGTCGCTCACGTCGAAAAATATTGAACAGACGGACCTTTCTTCCTCCCTTTTCGCACCAAAATCACGCACAAATTCCTCCCTGAATATCTCCTCTACTAACAACACTTCTGCAGCCTCCGCTTCTCCTACCCCGATCTATGTTATCGTCTTTGGCTATCCTCCAGACAAGTACTCTGTGACGACAGAGTATTTTTCTTCTCTTGTTGGTCCGGGGGCCTGCACGGCACCTGACCCACACACGGAGATCAGCAATTGCTTCAGGATAGGATTTTATGACGCAGGGGATGCGATGAGGGCTGTAAGGAAGAACGGGGAAGTGATGAGGGGTTCCGGTGGCGCTGGAGGCGGTATTGGTGGAGAGTGGATGGTTGGTGTCAAATGGGCTGTGAGTGTCAGTTCTTTGGGCGAGATAGATGCACTTTGCTGGACGCGTGCACTTCCGGATCATTTTACCTGTCTCACCTGTCCTTTTATTCGTTCCTCTTCTTTTTTTCCCTTTCTTGCTCTTCTCTATGGCGCACCACTCACATTTTCTTCTTAGGACCCAGCCCAGGTGGAGTCTCTCTTACAGACATCCAACTCTGTCCATATGTCCGGTAAACATCACGCCTCTCGCAATAGCATGAGTGGTCTCTCGACCTCACCACCCACAAACTCCAACTCCAGCTCCCACCCGGATTCGAATGCGATGGCTGTGGACCAAGTCGGCTCAACAACACCGATGGTTGGGACACCGCTCAAGCTCGCGCCTTCGACGTCGGCATTCAGGAAGACCGGGGCGTCTGGAAAGGGCGCAAGTGCTAGTGCAAATGGGACGCCTTCAGGTCCAAGACCTGGTGGGACCATTGCACCTGTAAATGCGCCGTCGGCGTCGCCGAGCAAAGGAATCGTGGGGCAGGTTTCGGATTTGATTTTTGGCTGGTAGGAGGTCGGTTCCTGAAGCCTGGTCGGAGCTCTTGCACCCCGGGGGGTGGGCATCGCATGTACTTTACCTAGCAGTTCTTCGCTTACGTTGTAGTCACTTTTGCCATACTGTGAGGATCATCTCCCGTCAGAATATTACTCGTTACTTAGCTACATAGGTAAGTAAGGACTATCACTTTTCACCATGTTGACTCCTTTTTCGAGTTGAACCTACAGATTTGTACCTCCCCTGGGCAGTTTAGGTCGTATATATTGCCTATTTCATACAGAAACTTTGCTTGCTTCTTAGTTGATGAATTCGGAAGCAGACGAGATAGTTCCTCGGCCCTCTAACCATCGATCGTGTGCCTTTCTAGCGCCCATTGAAGTGTCCTCCTCTTTTCCTTCTCAAGCGTATCATTGCATCTGACCAGACCTTGACTCAACCCTCGACAAGGTTTAACGTGTAATGATATCCGTCACTTTTGCTGTCCAAGATGAAACCCAGCTACCGAAGCATTAGCGCAGACCCGAGTCTTTCGCCTACTGTAATTTAGATAAAAGGTGGTCCATCGACCGGAAGTCATCCATAACGTCCACCTCTGATTCTGTCCTCTTCATTTGAACCATGGCTTCCCCCTCTATGACGTTTCTGACCCTACTCTCGAGCATCGTCTCCGGCGTTCTCGCTTGGGAGATAGGACCCACTGTTGCTGATCTCAACATCGTCAATGCACAGATAGCGCCTGATGGATACTCTCGACCAGCCGTGCTTGTTGAAGGTCAGTTTCCGGGTCCTCTCATCGTTGGGAAGAAGGTGCGTTGATTCCTTTCTTTTCGTCTTCGATCCATATTCACTCGCTGATACTTACTTCAACGTAAACCTTTGCAAGGGTGACCGCTTTACGATCAATGTCACCGACAAGCTGACTGATCCGCTGATGAACAAGGCTACATCAGTCGTGAGGATTTCAGCTCTTTTGCTATGGAAGTTCAATACTCGTGTCTTACCATTTCAATAGCACTGGCATGGTTTGTACCAGAAAACCACCAACTGGGCTGACGGGTACTTTTCCTTACGCTCGCTTGCTATTCCCTCTACTGACTCTGTAACTGGCATTTCCCAGGCCAAGTTTCGTTAACCAATGCCCAATCTCCCCCGGGCACTCATTTTTGTACGATTTCCAAGTCCCCGATCAAGCAGGTACTTTCTGGTACCACTCCCACCTGTGCAAGTCTAGGCCAGCCTATCGCGTCGACCTCCGTCTAATTCATCTCTGATCCACAGCTACTCAATATTGCGATGGCCTTCGGGGCGTGTTCGTTGTTTACGATTCTAACGATCCTCATGCTCATTTGTATGATGTTGACGACGGTTAGAATTTCATGTTACATCCTCTCACAAATCTTCACTGACCCCGAGTTCATAGAGAGTACCATTATCACCTTAGCCGACTGGTATCGTACGTTATGCATAACGAGTGTCACTCGCTTTTTATTCACGCCGTCGCGTTTCAGACTATCTGGCTCCACAACAAGCCCGCGGTCCTTCCTCGTAAGCCAACTTGACCTTTCTTGGTGAAAAGCGTTTACGATTTTGAAACTATAGCCCTGCCTCTACTCTCATCAACGGACTCGGTAACTTTGTCAAAGTGTTTCAACGTGTATGCGACCAGACTGACCTTTACTGTTATAGGAAGGTATCAAGGAGGGCCTGCTTCTCCTCTTGCGGTGATCAATGTGGAACAAGGAAAACGGTGAGTCTAAATTTTCTTGGACATCGAGTATTCCGCCTAATTATCAACGTTTATTTTAGTTACCGCTTCCGACTTGTTGCTATGTCTTGTGCTCAGGCCTATGTATTCTCTATTGATGGACACAACATGACAGTCAGTTACCATCACTCTATGCACCCAGATGCCCCCTCGTTGAAATTCTCTCTAGATTATCGAAGCAGACGGCGTGAACACCCAACCCCTAACAGTGGACTCCCTCCAGATCTTTGCAGGCCAGCGATACTCTGTCGTCGTAAGTCACTTACTCTATCCTTTTCTCATTGCTACATACTCTTTTTCCTCTCTTCTACATTCATTCCATGATTTGAAAGGTGCATGCCAACCAACCCGTGAATAACTACTGGGTCCGGGCGAATCCTAATCTGGGACCAGATGGGTTCGATGGGAACATCAATCAGGCTATAATACGGTACGTCGGTGCACTAGAACAAGACCCTAAGACAGTGGGCGGTACGAATTTCAGTATGCCCTTTAACGAAACTAACTTGCACGTAAGTGGAGCAAGTTCTCAGATGTAGAAGCCTCTGCTCATGCTAATGCTTGGGTTCTTGGCTTTTGACAGGCCTTTGAACCTGGTGTGGTGAGTAAACGGAATAGCCAAGATCATGTTTTGTTTTGCTGATCCTCTCCTTTCCCATAGCCCGGAGCTCCCAATGTCGATGGAGCTGATGTTAACCTGAACTTACAATTGGGCTTTGTGAGTGTTCCACTCTATCTCGTTCGTAGACCTTCTAGCTTATTCACCTGAAACAAAAACACGAACAAAAAATGAAAAATGGAATGCAGAACACTACCACAAGACTATTTACAGTAAACGGAGACACCTTTATCCCACCTAACGTCCCAGTGCTACTGCAAATTCTCAGTGGGTCGGCTGCACCGAGTGTGTATCAATTTCTGGGGCACACTGCGGGACTTTGAAGCTTGTGTCTGACCTTCTATCATAGACGACCTCCTCCCCGCCGGATCCGTTTACCCACTCCCCTTGAACAAAGTCATACAAATTACTTTTTCGCCTGGTACGGCCTCCGCAATTGGCGGACCTCACCCGTTCCATCTCCACGGCGTAAGTCTGCGTTCCTTATCTTTGCACCGCTTGTTTTAACTCTTCGTTTCACAGCACTCATTCGATGTCGTACGCAGTGCAGGAAGTTCTACCTACAACTGGGTCAACCCAGTCCGACGAGACACTGTCAACACCGGAAAAGATGATGATCTAGTTACTATTCGGTTCAAGACGGATAACTCTGGACCTTGGTTCTTGCATTGGTGCGTCCTACTTTCTAGGTTTTGCGAGGTTTTGAGGTCTGATTGAAATTTGACTTTTGGATAGTCACATTGATTGGCACCTCGACGCGTAAGTGGTTTTTCGTTTCTCAATTGACATCCCCGTGCTTATGCTACATTCCAGTGGATTTGCTATCGTACTTGCTGAAGACGTTCCAGGTACAAAGGCTGCTAATCCTGTTCCCGGTAAGCTCGCCTTCTTCCTTAATCCCTTCTACTTACTCCCAGATCTTATCGATTAAATTTTTCCCAGAGTCTTGGGAAGAACTCTGCCCAATCTACAACTCGCTCAGCGATTATGAGAAAGGTGGACTCAATCCTTCCACTATTTCCTCCGCTCTCAGTACTACCACCGGGTCTACTCCGAAACCTTCCTCCACAGAATCTATCTCTAGAGGCTATTAGATCGTTTTACATCATCTCTTTTGGACTTTGGACCTAAATACATCAATTAGCCAGTTATTCAAATCCAACAGACTTTAGTAATATGTAGGTAGCATAGATAGCAAGTAGTAAGTATTTAAATTCAAGAACGACGCATAAGTTATTAGTGTATGGCATGTCACCGATCAATCGCTGGCTGAAGCACGCAGCTCAAAGTTAGCAGGCAAGAAGAAAGTCGTGAGTGGCAAAGGCAATACCAAGCAAAGCGCCGCCGACGGCGCCCACTGAAGAGGCGGATGATATCTGATCGCGTCTGAATTAGGGTTTTTGTTCAAGTTTGAAACGTATGCTAAAATTGTCATGGATCAACACTTGTTGAATTTAGCGAGCTCAAACGGTGAGATTTAGATGTGAGGAGTTTACGCTACTGGACAAAAATAGGAATATTCAATCATATTTACAGGTGAAACATGACCTCCATATCACGGTCAAAGCTGAAACTCCCAGCGCCGACTCCTTATGCTAACCAGAAAATTCACATAAGGTTACACCTCGATTTGTAGGTATCTCTGCTGTGTGAGTATATCAAATGACGGCTTAGCCAATGCTGATATCTCATGGCAGAAATTCAGTACTCACCCATTTACACCAGAGTCCATTCATGAATAACGTCACCTGCCTCATTAATGAGGTGATGAAGGTGGCCATTGCAGACCTGAAAAATCTCCGTGCCTTGAACAGGAGAAGTCGTGGAGTTCGGGTAAATACTCTTTAATACCGCATTGCAATAGCCAGCTAGTGACCGGACTCGGAAACGCTGGTGTGGCATCACTAGTTTGATTCCCTCAGGTGCGTTCATGCAATTGTTATCGAGGTCAATGAATTCGAACCACGAGTATCCAGGTAGTCCCATGACAATAGGTTCGTCCTCCTCCTCCTCAGGCCAAGTTCGGAAAGCCCACTCACAGTTCAGTGGTCTCGTGATATTGGCATTAGACGGTGCCACAATACGCTGGAGAGCAATATCGCCAAGTGTGAGTTCATGCGAAATGTCACAAAAATTGAATGTACCTTGGGGCGAGGAGCCCATGGGCTTTTCCAATCAGAGATGTCGCGCATACTACTCCAGGCTTCAGTGTCATCCTCTGTGGCAGGACGGGGATGCGTTTCTTTCTGTAACGCGATATAAGTGATATGGTCAGCGACTACAGTATTGCCTTCGAATTCAAAGTATACCACGCACCAGTCGAACTATCTGACTACGATACTCAGCAGGGGTCCAGACAGTATCCAAGTGCGAGCTCGCTAGCCTCGCATACACTTCCTGAAAAGCCAAAGGCATTGCGTCGTAGAGTTCGAGAGGATCGTCTATAAACCCTGGGTACTGAAAGTTCTCGGGGAGAATGGGGACTGTCGATGGCGGATATTTGTGAAGGCCACAGACTTGCTTCCGAGGGTCGCGAGGTGGTAGATCAGGATAGGGATTTTTTTTGCTGGCTTTTTTGCTAGCTCGTCTAGACACAGGCATTCTTCGAATCGTAAGGTATATTGTGGTATTCTCTTGTATTGGATCGGTTCCTTATATATTTGTGAGATAGCGTGACAAGTGGACTGGACGAACAGAGAGGTGCCACCGTGTCTCTGTAAGAAGAACAATGCTTTTGTCACCAACAATAAACACTAGGGAAAAAGCCGATTGCCGTCAGTTGCCGTCGGCAGAAACCCTGCTTGAGAGCAGGAGCTTGCTCTCGATTCTCGCTCCCACGAAGCATCTGCGCAGGTGCAACTAGGTGCAAGCAAATTCTTCAGTCGCTGAGTGAGCCGAGCGCTCAACGAGCGCTAGAAACTCCGGTCGGCCCTCCAGGAGAGATTACGTAAACGTTGCAGTCTCGATTAGCCCAGAATTCAGCCGCGTTTTGTGCCCTCCTTACTCTGGCACTTTCATTCAGATGGTTCGCGGCCTAAGGTACTCAGATGTCCATAAGCATTGAATATTGAATATTGACGTGTTATTCAGCTCTTGTGTTGACTGAGCTTTTTTGATAGTGCGCTACGCTACTGTAATCTTGCAAAGTCTTCAATGGCAAGAAAGTAAACGATCCCAACGCGCCGAACGGAATCCTCTACGAATGGATCTGCGAAGAAAGCTGGCTAGCCTTCCCTCGTTGTTGTCAAGTCTCCCGCCGGACCTTCGTCTACGCTTTCAACCCGCGCCGTCGTACTTCTTCATCTTTCACTCCTTCTGCATCCTCCACGTCCATTGACTGTGCATCTGGACGACCATCTCTTCTCCCAATATCTCCACTGGTCCCGGTGCTAGTACTAGTAGCATGATGAGTGAAGGCTGCTTGAGCGTGAGCGGAAGGAGGACGCTGAACACGCCAAAGAGGACTAATTCTGCCTCTGGCGCGGTGACACCAGTCTCGTCTACGCTTGCTAGATCTTCTGGCGGGACTCCGGTGCTGTTCCCTGCGCGGTTCGCCCGTGTGGCAATTTTGACAGCGCCACCTAAGTTGGTAGCATTGGTCGACTCCGGATATCGAAATTGGCGGGGTGGATCCGAGAAAGGAGAGGGTACAGTTACCAGCTATGGACGTCCATCCATCGGGACAAGTAAGAATCCGTGGTGAAGGGCGACGGTGACGGTGAAGACGAAGACCTCGACGATGACCTAGATCACATTATTTCTGGCACCAAATCGAGATATGTTGCCCATGCGGGTCGATATTGACACGGAGGTGACTCCAGTAACTGGAGCATGGGCTGCGTTGGCGAACGTAAATAACGTATCCGGAACTGGAGTGAAAGATTTTATTGATATGTTCTTCCAGGGTCTTGCTACACTCCGCCGAGAGAACGCCAAAGTGCATGACTGAGGACGTCCGAGGACCCTCCATCAGGTGCCAATACATCCGAATCATCCAAATCTCGATCAATCCTGTCAATGTATGCACCTGCACCCGAGAGATGTGCAACTTTGGCAGCAGCCGCATGCAAAGCAAGAAGTTCCGCAGAAGGGACAGGAAGGATATCAGGATATGCGGACTTGAAGGTTATCTTGTCGGGTTCGGGAAAGAGTAAAATTTTAGCAGTTCTGACACGATAACAATCCTGGATTCCCTAAAAAGAAAAGTGGTCACATAAAATGAGCGTAAGTCAAAGCTGTGACACTTACTGTCGCTTCAAACCACATCTCCAAACGGTCAAACCAATCACGCACATCTTTTTGCATTGTCATGACATTGTAAAGAGAATGCACTCTAGGGCCATTCAGGTGATTGACGTCGTAGCCAAAGCGTGTCAAAACTGCCAGCACCGAAGCGGAATACTCCTCCTAGGAAAGTATAAGACAGGTGGCAGGTAAAGATATAAAGAGCGATACCTTCGCAGATGACCCTGCTTGATCTGTGGGTAGACGTGCAAAAATAAGTGGACTCCGGCAGAATATAGACACATTCAGTGTACACGCCGCCACCTGTTCGCCGCAGGTCTTCTTCAGAGACGTCTGAATCAAGGTCATATTTTCCAGTCACCACACACCGAGAGCCATCTCTAATAAGAGCCTAGACCAGGACACGAACTGAAGTCATTGTAAATGAAGCAGCGGTAGATCACTCACTCGTGCCTTCGCGTCCCTATGATTTTTTGGTACCTCTCGAATTTTTTCCATTAAACTCTTCTTGTTTACATCCGAAGGCCGACTAGAATGGTCCGAAGAGGCTGGCGTACGCCCTTTGGCTCTCTTGACTGGGAGCGTAATTCAGATCGTTTTTAACAGGAGATAAGAGGTTAATACCTTACATGCTCGAATAAAGTAGTTTATGAAATATTCTCCAAGTTTGGCCAAGCTGCTGTAGTTATGAGAACAACGATGAATTTCTTTGACGATTTCGTGGCGGGCAGCGAGTGAAGGAGCATGAAGGATTAGGTAGCCAAGGAGTCTTGCATGAATAATATCCTGATCTTTTGCCTCTGCTTCGAATTTGAGGCAAACATTGTATGCACTGAGCGCGTTGTCCTCGAGATCTGTCTGTGAGGCAGGAAGAAGGGCAACCATGGAGGTTTGAGTGAGCTTAGGTAAGCATATGCTAACGGAGCCTCCGACAAACGTTCGACTCGGAGCAGTACTGTCTTCCTCGGTGTCTTGTCGATGTCTTACCTTTTATTTTCGACATCAAGAATTAACCCTGTACACTCCGCGATGTAGCTCGATACGAAGAATACGAGTCTCTCGTGTTAAGGCTTTTCAGGAAAGGGAGACTGTTGGTATATCGGCAAGTTTCAAAATTTCAACCCGCTTGTACAGTCAACGCGGATGCCCTAGAGGCACGGAGCACACGTAGTCGTCTGTCAAGTCTTTCCTTATGTTGTGTCTGTGCTAACATTCAAATGACCCCGATGAAGACTGCATGAAGTTCTTGGACTAGGACGTCAGATTTTAGTCGCTTAGTGTAGAGAATCGCTCTCGAGTGAGTGTCGATTCGAAATGCGCCATTAGTTCTGAACCTAACATCTTTACCGGCTTACAGTGACCTCAGTTATCGGGTTTTGTATGTCGTTCGGGCGAGTAACGGTGGAAATGTATGCTGGGCCTCCCGAGTGCCAATCCGACGTACCGCTCTCTGTATAACCTGCATTCTCATATCCTTCGGCTACTTCACCTTCTTGCGCTTTAATTTGTTTTTCGAAAGAAAAAAGATGTAGTGGAAAAGTCAGCGTCAAGCATTGTATCACTGGCCCAGCCGTGAGGGCACGCTTTTAGATACACTCTTCTCCTCGTAGGAGTCTCCTTACACAGCTATATGACCAGGTCGAGCTTACGAATCGCAGCAGGTTTTACGATCAAGTCGCGAAGTAATGCTTCAACTTGAATCCCCCCAAATGTTTGTGACGGTTCTCATCGGAGTTCCCATATATCAGCCTTGTGCGCGCATACGTTACCTGAGTACTCTCCGCTGCCTCCTCGCATTGACTTGGTTGCACTGATGCTAATTTAGCTCTTGAATGTATTCTTATTCTACTAAAGGTGGAGCCTTAGTGGAGCCGCGGTTGAGAAAACGGCGAGAAACGTACAGCGCTGGCGGAGGTGATGAATGGAGGTGTTTTCCAAACAAATCTCTGCGTCCTGGAAAGGTAGTCAGAGGTAGAGCTTTCGAGGATAAAAGGCCAGATGGATTCAAGGATTCCTAACAAACAGCGTCGCCCACATCGAGCATTTTCACTCTTGCAAACTCTTTCTCTGTGCTATAACAACTAAGCTATTCTTTGTCAATCAACCATGGTTCGAGCGGTATATTTCCTTGCCCTTATCGGTGCTCTCTTTGTCTCTTCGACCGCCGCGAGCACCATGCCTCGGTAATTCACTCCCTGCTCTCAGCATCTCTCAAGGAAGGCTAATCGGGATTTTTCTCTGGGTTTACAGTGATGTCAACCATCTTGAACTCCGTAAGCCTCAGTGCGCGTGCTCTGGAGGATGCAATGGTGGAGAAGTATGCTGCTCTCTCCGATGCGGATGTGGTTCTGCCTCGGATTCCACCTGTGTCTGATGGTTCAGTAAGTTATTATTTTTGTGCAGGCAGGGAGATGTTGCTTACACGGAGACCTTCTTAGATTGGACTGGTCATCGTTTGGAGTTGGTTGAGGTCCATCACAGCTTATCTCTTGTTTGTAACTAGTGTTGTGTATAATTGAAATGATTTACTGGATTTGGGAAAGAATTCGGGATAGATACATCATATCTGTCGATCCTTAAAGACTGTCTTTTGTATATATAGGAGCAAGAACATTTGATAGAGACTGAGGAAAGGAAAGAGTACGACTCAATGCGAACTACACCTTCAACGGTAGCCGGCCCTCAACTCGGCGGGCGCTAGCGCCCAGGCGTCTAGTGCTAAGTCGACCGGCCCTCAAGCAAGCTTTCGCGCTGGCTGCCACTGCCAGCCACTGGGTCACGGTGCCAGTGGGTGGTGTCCTCTTTTGCGCTTTCTTTTGCTCTGCCACAGTCTATATAATCCCTGAGTGCAGGGGCTAGTCACAGAGAAATGGGAACCCCTCATTTTTCCATCTCGTACTTAGCACTTTGTTCCAATCCTTGTCTGGATCGCGCCATATCACACAATATTCTGTCTTAAAAGGGCCGGGTGCTTCTTTGCAAGTATCGGTCATAATCGAAATCAGCTATGGAGAATCCTAATTTTTCAAAGATCCCCGTTCTCGATTACTCCTTAACTCGCAGCAATGCTACAAAGCCGCAATTCATATCCGAACTTCAGAACGCGCTCATCAACGTCGGGTTTCTCTATCTTTCTCATGCACCAGTCGAAGAAGAGGTCGTCGAGGGACTGAAATCATACATTCCGAGGTTGTTTGCTCTGCCACAAGAGGAGAAGGACAAGATTCGTATGGCGAACTCGCCTCACTTCCTTGGATACTCTAGGTTGGGAGCAGAGCTTACGAAGGGCAAGACGGACTATAGGGAGCAGTTTGACATTGCTACTGAGCATGTGTCTAGATGGAAACCTGGAGATCCTGACTATTGGAATATTTGGGGCCCTTCGCAGGTGTGTAATTATGGCTTGTGCCTCTGACGTTCCTGACGGCAAGTATGCATTCAGTACCCCGATGAAAGTCTCATACCTGGTTTCCGACGAACTATGGAGACATACCTTTCCCAGGTATCGAAGCTTGGGGCGGAATTCATCAAGCTTATCTCGGAAGCTCTTGGGCTTCCGCCAGACGGACTATCACGGTTTTATGAGTCAGACGACAGGATGCAGCATCGCGGCAAAATTGTACAATATCCTGCCCCCAAGGAGCGCTCAGAATCTGATCAGGGGGTGGGACCACATTATGACGCCGGATTTCTTACGATTGTAGGATCTTACATCTTCTCAGGCTTATGAAGTATTTACACAAATTCTATAGCTTCTACAAGCATCAGCACACCCCGGATTGCAAGTTCAGAATCTTGCGGGCGATTGGATCGACGCCCCTCCAGTTCCGGGTACATTTGTGGTGAGTCTTATCCCCTCCACAAATATAGCCGCGAATTTTCATTAGCTTCTCTGCTAGATCAATTTCGGTCGAGGTACGTGGGCTATTTCAGTGGTGTTTAACAGGACAACTTATTCAAACCCCAGCATTGGAATTTGTCACGAAGGGCATTGCTCGAGCAACATCTCATCGAGTGCTCTCTCCTCCAGTGGGAACACCCACACCTAGATACTCTGTCCCCTTCTTCCATAATATCGCTTTGGATGTGCGCGTCAGCAACCCCGAATACCAATTGGAGTGTGCGTGCCTCCTCATCGCTGTTCATTGACAATGGGATGGATGTCTCTTTTTAGTTCCTCCAGAGATCCTCAAGCTACGCAATGCAAGGGGAACGATTTCCGAGACGGATTGTGAGTTTTTCAACTCTTCGGCCGAGATATAGTCTAGCTCACATTATTGCACTTGTAGCGATCAACTATTCCGAGTTCGAGACTCAGCCTTCTGGCAAGGTTACGTTGATGGGACGAGTGAAGTGAGCCTTCAAATCACGAGATATAGTGCTGATTCATAAACGTTTTCCGCTTAGGAGTCATCCAGATGTCGCACAACGACACTATCCCGAGCTGTTTCAACAGTTCTTCCCTAATGGCTTGCCACAACAAGGATTCGCGTATTAAGAGCGAGTCGATAGGCGGCAGATTTCATAGCGGACATCGTGTTGAAGTATGTCATACGTTGATGAATCATATACATGCTCGACTTCTCGTCCTGATTCCAAAGATGCGGCTCACCGTTTCCTTTTATCTCCATGGTCCGGATTTGAACGAATTACGAAGCTTCTCCCGGTTCTAAGTGCGATGTGTTTGCATCACGGGTGCAAAAATGCGTGAGACTCGTTGACGTAGCTAACAAATCTCGTTATCAGTGTAAGACACCTCTTTCGTTCAACGACGATATTCGGCATGGCGCCTTTGAAAGCTACCGTCAACTGTGATATGGGAGAGGTGAGCCTGAAGCCGAGTCTTTAGACACGCTGGAAACGATACTAATCTGCGTGACAGGGATTTTCTCTGTATAAGCTAGTGAATGCGGTTCATAGTAGTTTTCGCCTTCGATTAAGGATACTCGCATAGGCTGATGATGAAGCGCTGATGCAAACAATTCACCTTGCGAATGTTGCTTGTGGATTCCATGCGTCGTATGCACTTCTTCGAGATACGATGCACATACCAGAGCCACTAAACTCATCTCGTCTACGCAGGGACTTCTCCGTCATGAACAAAACCGTTACTTTGGCGAAGAAGAATGGTGTTCGTGTTGGTGCTCACCCGTCTCTTCCGGATTTACAGGGGTTTGGGAGAAGGGAGATGGCTATTGAGCCAGTACGTCATATCGTTGACATATAGTTCCCGGAAATTCATTTCGCTTTCTTTCATAGGAGGAACTTCAATCGTGCTTCATATACCAAGTCGGCGCGCTATGTGGCTTTCTAAAACTACATGAAATGGTTCTACACCATGTGCGTTACCTCAAGGTTTCGTCTGGCGTTGATCTCACACAAGACATTTCCAGGTGAAGCCTCACGGGGCAATCTACGGTCAAACTGCTCGCTCCGAGGCATTGGCGCGCGCAGCCGTTGGTGTCTGCAAGATATTCTCAACGCCTGAGCGGAACGTTGCATTCGTTGGTCTTGCAGGGACTGCTCATCAGAAAGCTGCCGAAGAACTAGGCGTTCCTTTCATTCCGGGTAAGCTCTTATCGGAGGCAACGAAATCAGTGCTTATCGTCTTCTAGAGTGGTTTGCAGATCTAGACTATAGCCCCGAGGGCAAGCTACTCATTACGCAGTAAGTCTTTTCGAATAAACTTTTCTCTGGGCTTCTGATAGGAAATATTCTCCCTCGCTGCTAGAATCCACGATCCAGTTGCACCTGATACTGTACGGGAACGTGTGAGTTCATCCTGATTTGGTTCTGTCTTTCCGATTGATCATTTCATTGATATTTATGTGTTTTCAAGGTCCGTACAATACTTGACAAAGGTCAAGTGAGCACCAATGATAGAGGGTATATTCCTTTAGGACAAAATGTCCAAGAAGTATCGATCTGTTGCCATTCGGATACCCCAGTACGTACAGTACCCCCTCTCCTAAACCGGTGTTAAGCTCATAGACTATCGCGATTAGGGAGCTTTGGAAATCGCTAAGCTTGTTAAGACTATGGTGGACGAAAGCAATAGGACTGCGGGCTACATCGTTTAGTGTCTATTAGGTTAGATTCTACAAAATCATCCTCAACCTGTCCAGCCAACGTGGAGCTTCAGTGGTAATTGCGCTCTTCGCACGGAACCGAGGGAATTGCAGCCGATTAATTACTAGTTGATATGCTTTATCTGGTGCTTATCCGCTTTCGCATAGTACCAGTTTATATTTAAGGCGCGATATTTTGAGGTGTGAACGCCTTGGATTCTTCTATCCAAGATCTTCTGCATCTCTGCTAGTTGTTGTTGTTGCTCTGTTCTCTCATCGTGATCCGTGATGTATCCTAACCAGAAACTTCTTGTTGCCAACCGCGGCGAGATCGCTGTCCGCATTCTTCGCACAGCTAAGGAAATGGGTCTTTTGACTCTCGCTATCTATGCGCCCTCTGACGTACTTTCTCCACATGTCAATCTTGCTGACGAAGCTGTTCCCCTCCCCGTTAATGAGGGAGAATCAGAGTCGTCTGCGTATTCCTCGGGCGAACTCATACTTACCATTTGTCAGGAACACGCCGTAACACTCGTACATCCAGGCTATGGATTTCTCTCCGAGAATGCAGAATTCGCAGCTCTTATCGTTGATCATGGCATTACATGGATTGGTCCTGGGCCGGAGATCATTAGACTTATGGGGATTAAGCATGAGGCAAGACAGGTCGCTCAGAAGGCCGGATTACCAGTAGTTCCAGGATCAGAAGGCTTGGTTTTTGATGTGGGCGTAGCCATGGAGGTCGCGAAAGACATTGGGTACCCGGTGATCTTGAAGGCGACCGCAGGAGGTGGAGGGATGGGAATGGTCGTGTGCGAGGATGAGAGGGAGCTATTGCAACGATTTTCAGATACTATGCAACGCGCAGAAGTGAGCAATCTTTCTCTGGAGCTTATTACATTGACATTCCTGATCGATGCTTATGCTCAGGTTCTATTCAGCAATAACGGGGTGTTCATTGAAAGATACTTCTCCGCGGCACGTCATATTGAGGTGCAGGTATGACTCTTTAATTTCTGTATTTTGTCGAATATCTGTATGGTTTCTGATCAGGTTTTTGGAGATGGCCAAGGGAATGCTGTACACATGGGCGAGCGGGAATGCAGTGTTCAGAGGAGAAATCAGAAGGTCATTGAAGAGTCACCGAGTCCATTCTGCCTCTCTCATTCAGGTGTGTTCTCAATTTTTTGTATCAGAACTGCATATCTCTAGCTTTTGCTTATATCAACAGGGCTAAAGGATAAGTTATGTGCAGCTGCCGTTGAGCTTTGCCAATCTATCAATTACAACTCAGCAGGTAGGGTAATTTCTGTATTAATACTCTTGCAAGAAATTCATTCTTGAACAGGTACTGTTGAGTTCATTGTGGATGACAAGACCGCAGAATTCTACTTCTTAGAAATGAATACTCGAATTCAGGTACTGCTTATATTTTGTTTACTAAACTTCAAGTACTAACACATCTTGAGGTGGAACATCCTGTGACTGAGGCTATACATTCTGGTCTTGATCTTGTGGCACTGATGCTTAAGCAAGGAATGGCTGAGAAACAGAACAACGTTGAAGAGTCACAGCTCACTCTTCATCAGAGTTCATATGATGCAGACCTCAAGCTACATTCTATTGAAGCCCGTATCTACTCTGAGAATCCTTTCGATAGCTTCAAGCCTTCCCCTGGTGTTCTTCAATATGTGGACTTGAAAGATGGTATTTATGAATGGTTGAGAGTTGAATCATGGGTGAGTGTCTTGAGCTCAAATTTTATTGATACCAAGGTAAACTCTGTATTCAGGTGTCTTCTGGGACCAATATTACACCATTCTTTGACCCCTTGCTCTGCAAATTGGTTGTCACAGGAAAATCCAGAGAGGAGGCTATTTGCCATATGCAGGAGGTTCTGCAACAGGTCAAGATCAATGGCCCACCCAATAACATTGAATACCTTCTTGCCATCCTTCAGGATAGTGAATTCGGTGCTGGATTGGCAACAACACAATTTCTGAATAGCTTTCAGTTTGTTCCACAGTGAGATTATTTTTTTTTTACTATTTATTTCCAGCTCACTTGTTCTCATAGTGCCTTTAGGGTACTTTCTGGTGGTCTAGAAGCTATAGTTCAGGATCTTCCAGGAAGGACAGTTGGTCTTGGTGTTCCTTATAGTGGGCCTATGGATTATCTAGCCTTCAGGATTGCAAATATTTTGGTTGGCAATCCTCAGATGTTGGAGGGTCTAGAGATTGTGGTGATCCCTGGTGTTGACCTGGCCCTTCATTTTCTGGCTCCTGCTACCATATCAGTCACAGGGATGGATGTTACTGTGCTGATCAATGGTAATTCAGTTGACATGTGGTCTAGAGCAGAAGTACCTGCCAATGGTATGCTCACTATAAAGGCTCATGAGCTGAGGAGAGATAGCCAAGCTGGGGTTAGGGCTTATTTGGCTTTGCATGGAGGGTTTCCTGGTGTAGCAAAGTATATGGGATCAAAATCTACTTCAATGGGTTTGGGAGGATATCAAGTGAGTGTTTTCAGAATGCTTTATTATGAAAAATGGCTAATTCTTAGAGATGTACAGGGAAGATCACTTCTACCTGGTGATGAGATAGCACTTGGGGATTCTGTCTTATATCCTCAAGCACAAAAACTTCCTGCCACCCTTCCCAGGCATTCCATTCCTGTTTATCCTTCTGAGTGGCATATTCATGTACTGAATGGTCCACATGGTGATGAAGGATTCATCACACAAGAAGGGTTGCAGAAATTCTACTCTACTTATTGGAAGGTCAGCACTTCTAGCAACAGGATGGGAATTAGGCTTGAAAGTTCAGAGAAAATTCTTTGGGCTAGAGAGAATGGAGGTGAAGGTGGCTCACATCCCAGTAACATATTGGACAATGGCTATGCCAGAGGAACACTGAATATCAATGGTGATACTCCTGTCATTCTGACAAATGAAGGTCCAGATATGGGTGGTTATGCATGTCTGTGTACTGTCTCCTCATCAGATATGTAAGTGGGATGCACTACCAAATACTACTGTCCACTACTAATTTGTTATGTAGGTGGATGCTTGGACAACTGAGACCAGGAAATACAGTCAAGTTTACTCCTGTGACCTGGTCTCAAGCACAACAGCTCAATGGCTACTATGAAGAGTGGCTGACCAAGCTTGAGGGTGCTTTCTCAGGTAATATGGTAGAGATTCCATCTTGGGAACCCTTGCACTTGGAGACAGAATATCAAGATCCAAAGCTTTTCAAGACTGTGCCAACCCATCAAAGTAGGCCACAGGTGGTCTTCCGTCAGGTATAATTTATGTTCAAGAGTTGAGACAAAATTTGATGTCTTTGATTAGGCTGGAGATTCTGCAATTCTAGTTGAGTATGGCCAGATGACATTGGATTTGAGTTCAAGGGCAAGGATACATGCATTTGAGACTGCATTGAAGTGCCAAGGTGTACCTGCTATTAGAAGGTTTTGTGCTTGTATCCGTTCAACCATGGTATGATTATACTTCTCTTGCTTGCAAAAAACATGAAACTAATCATTCTATAACTTTGTAGTGCCATTTTGATCCATCTATCATCACACAAGATCATTTGCTTCAAATTCTGGTTGAGGCAGAGAGGTCACTTCCTGATGAACTTACAGATATGGAAATTCCTGGGAGGCACTTTACATTCCCCATTGTTCTGGATGACCAATGGAGCCAAGATGCTATAAACCATTATATGAAGACTACTCGTGACAAGGCAGTATACCTGCCCAGCAATGTGGAGTATATTGCCAAGAATAATGGGCTAGATAATTCTCAACAGGCACTGCAAAAGCTTGTAGAATCAGATCATGCAAGTTCACCTCTGATTTATCTCAATCAACACTAATCTTGGAATATGACACAGTTAGTTCTGGGTGTTGGCTTCTATCTTGCCTGTCCATTCATAGTTCCAGTAAGTGTTTCTGAAGTTATATATGGATATAAGTTATAAGTGGATTGTCTTATTTCAGATTGATCCAAGATCCAGGCTGGTAGGACAGAAGATGAATCCATCTAGGACATATACCCCTAGAGTGAGTGCTACACTCTTCAGCATTTAAGTAAATTTGACCTTGATATATGTATAGGGTGCTATTGGGATTGCAGGTGTTGTTGCAGCCATATATCCTGTTGAATCTCCAGGAGGATACCAGCTCTATGGCAGAACAATGCCTACCTGGAGAACTTGGTGCAGAGGCAAAGGTTCATTGCAAGAGCAGCACTGGATTCTACAACCATTTGATCAGGTTGGTCTTTGTTCTGAGAGAAGTGGAGCTATGAAAATCTAATCATATCTCAGATTCATTTTAAACCCATTACTGAAGCTGAGTATTCTCAGGTATGTGTACAAGAACAATTAAATGGCTTTCATGCTTATATAGTCCTATCTGTTTTAAAGTTGGAGAGGGATTTTGATGCTGGACAATACACTTTTGAGGTATGCTCGGATCTATGTCTCAACACATGATACTCATTTCTTATATAGATAGAGGACTGTGTATTCTCCTTGAAAGATTACACCCAGTTCATTAGCTCCATTGAAGATGAAGTAAGAAACTTCAAGAACAAACAAGCAGAAGCTGTTCTTTTAGAAGAGCAAAGGTAAATAGTATGTTCTATTGCAATTATGGAAATCCTGACTATTTTTAAAGGGAGAATCAACTCCTAGCAGAGTGGAAAGCAGCAAAGCAACTGCAGGACTCTTCTGTTATAAGTGGAACAACTACAAGTTCAGGTTTGTGTTTCTGGCAAATTCACTATTTATCTGCCTCAAAGTGATTGCCCCCTCAGAGAGTCTCACTGTGATCAGGTCCCCACTTTTTGCATTGATTTGGAAAATTCCAAGTCAGATAGGCACCATTGTTGACTCTGCAGATCAGGTGCTCATTGTACTAGAAGCGATGAAAACAGAGATTCCAATCAAGGCTGGAGAACACAATATAGGTAAGGAAGTTGTAGGATATGGGGAAGGAGTTAAAGAAGGAGCAGTAGTAAAACCTGGTGACCCCCTGGTTTATTTGAAGTGAAGGATGTGAAGTACACATTTCATAATCTGCTTTGTAGAAGTTGTAGATGGAATAAGACATGTAGGCATGATTATACAGAGCTCGAAGCTCGAAGATCCACTACATACACATGATTTTTTACAACACTTGCACATTATTCAGTTGACAAGCCCTCAGGTGCTCAGCCTCGCGACCACACTGTCAAAGCCAAGGAATATCGCCAAAATACAGTTTGTTGGAATAGGGCTACAACGCTAAGTAGTCAAATACTTCTACAGTCAAGGATAAAGAATTACTGATAAAAAACTATTGAATACGGGAATCGGGATTCATACAAAGCAACAGAACACGAAGTCTGGGAAAAGGCGTCCATAGATCGGATGGGAAACATAATGAGAAGGGGTAGGAGAAGCAAAAGGACGCGGGAGATTGCAGCGAGCCTTTCGTGGGTCAACTCATCAATTCCCTCTAGCCAGCGCAACCATCACTTTCTTATAATCTCCACTAGTCTCGCCCGCAACTCTTGATTCGAGACTTTTCCTATACTTCCTATGATACGCCGCTTTAATAGCTTCAAAGCGGGGTTTGTCCCAGTGATATCGTACCATCCTGAATCAGCGTATTAGCAGTGAGCATGTGGTTTGAGCGGCGAAGATAAAATGGAGACGCGAGGGATATGTGAAAATGTTGAAACGAAATGAGAGAGGAAGGGATTTGAAAGCGACAGGGGGGGGAAGAGGGAGAGGGGGAGAGGGGAAAGAGGGACAGACGAAAAGAAGAAAAGGAGTGAAAAGATGAGGAAGGAAATAAGAACACACCTCCTAACAAGCTGCTTATCCTTAGTCCCCAGCCCCTTCATCGACGCCTCAAGCATCTTCGCATCACGCCATACACCAGGTCCTTCAGCTAGATGTTTCGGTTTCGCACCGTTCACGATATATAAGAGGGTAAAGCGCATATGTCCCGAGCTGTGCTCAGCAGGATTTTTAGAATTTGTGCCAAACGAGAAAAGAAGTTGACGTACAATTCCGATTTGATTACTTTCGTTAGTGACTTGTACTTCCTAGCGTAGGCTTCGCATCTAAAACGGAGAGGCAGTAGATATTAGTATATCAGGAAACCACGCGACAAAATGAGGTGGACGTACAGAGCAGTTAAATGAGTCCTAGAGCGATTGATGATTATCTCGCAAAATACAATCTAGTAAGTCACGCAACAATCAGTACACTGACATAGTGAAATAATGAAAGAACGCCGGCGTAACGTACCTCGTCCGTCCCGACTTTCCCTTGTCCAGATTTGTAGAGCGTATGCACATCCTGCTCTACAAGGCGATAATCCACAGGTGCGTTCTCCGGAGGTCGAGTCGATGAAAGCAGCATAGTAAACACTGGAGATGCAGATGAGAATACGAGTTGATAGGTCAATGAGAGAAAAAAGACTAAAACTCACTCCGCTCAGTCTTAGCGCTCAAATCACTCCGAACATCCGCCAAAAGATCACGCCTGTACTGCTGCCTGTATCCCAAGATAAGATGGTGGATATCCGAAGGAGATCTGTCTGCAAGAATCTCGGTGAGGAGCGTTTCATCGGTTCTGTTGAAAAGTCAGCCGTCCAATGCGATGAGAAGGAAGAATTTCGTGGAGACGAACCCAGCGCCCTTGATTGCCTCCCTAGCAAGTTCGACATCGTACCAGAGGGGTCCGAGAACCAAGCCATGTAAAGTTGCTCTAGAAACCCATCATAAACATGACAGTGTGAAAGCGAGCAAGAACAGCAACATACTTGAAATACCCGCTTGTCTCCGCATCAACTACATCCACAAGGCGTTTACCGGTCTTAGCTTTAAAAGCCGCTGCTAGCGAGGTCATCGGGAGCGAACTGAGTGGAGTCAACGTTGATATCACTTCGTCACACAAATCAAAGTATTTCAGTGCTGAGTTCGACAAGCAAGGAATGAAAAGAACACATACAAGTCGTCTCATCAGTCCCAAACCCCTTAGTCGCCTTCCGTATCCTCTCAAAATCGGGCGTTGGGTCATATCCAGGCGCTATGTCTCCTACTAAAGGCGCGTCATATCCCATAGGCGCTGGAACCGGTGCATTCAGGAAGTAGATCATAGCGGTATTTTGCTGATAGGATGCGAATTGATTTGGTGCTCCTGGTGGTGATGAAAAATTACTGTAGGATTGAGGAGGTGGCGGCCCGGGTGGTGGTGGAAAATTACTATGGGATTGAGGTGGCGGCCCTGATGGTGGGGGATACCCTTGATATCCATACGGAGCGGAAGGCGGTGGTGGCATATAGGATGGAGCCTAAACATGGGAAAATGAGTCACTGAGAGTGCAATAGACATTAACAAGACGAATGATTACATATCCATCGCGATTTGGTGCTGGGGGGACATTTGGTGGATATCCAGGATACGGCGCTGAAGGTGGTGGCATATTCTGTTATCAAGGTGACCATATTAGAAACAATAGTTGTACCAAACCATTTATTGGTAGGAACTCACAAATCCACCAGCAGGACCAGCAGGAGGGTACATTCCCTGCGCTTGAGGTGCCCCATAGTATGATTGAGGATAATTCGGTTGTTGATAATACGACATCGAGAAAAGGAGTAAGAATCAAATTCGAGTTCAAAATAATCAGCGTATTTTATATTCCCAGCGCTCCTCTAGGCTGACTGCGTGCCGAGACAAGCTGTGCAAAGAATTACAGGTGTTCGAGACATAAGCGCACAGCGTCGACGTCTTCGTCGGGAGCAAGGTTACGCCATTCAGCACAGCCACAGACCTGTACAGGGATCGAGGTCGAGCATGGGTCGGGTATCCGCCTTGGCCAGTGCAAACAGAACATGTCCAAGGAACATAAATAGAAATATAGATACATTCAGAAGTCGTGGCCATAGCGAAGACGTTAGAGCAAAGATAGAGCATAAGTGTACAGTGAGAGCAAGAAACATACAAAAAAGGGCACAACACGCGAAATAGTAGCAAAAGAAATCCAAAGAGGCAGGCACGAAATGGAAATGAATAGAAAAAATATCAGGTGTAATTGTCCTACGCCAATGGCCATGTAGCTTGCTCCCACTTCTCAAGGTGAAAAGCTCATGACAACGGCGGCGGCTAATATCGACGAGCAGCATCAAGACAGCTCACAACTCGGGATGATGCCACACTCATTGCCTTCTCACTGCCACTATCCGACTCAGAACCAGGCTGCAAATCCTCCACCTGAGTCGACTCAGGCGTTACAACACAGCGCCGAAGGTACCGCGCGTTGCAGCTTTCCCGCTTCCCCAATACCCTCTTGCTATATAAGTCCCGGACGGCCGTCAAAAGCCCCTGCTAAAGCGGCTATCCAATGCATCATTCGGAAGCCGTCCAAAAGACTCATTTGGCCCACATAAGAGAAGGACTGTCACAAACGAAACATTTTTCAGCATCAATCCTTCCTGAAGGAAACACAACAAACCCAAGCAAACGTACCTTCAATGTTAGACTGATAACATTCGACTTTGAACTGGTCGCAGAAAGCGTGGACAACGACGGAGACACCAACAAAACATGCGGCTGGGTCGATGGCGAACTTGATGACGCTTCATTTGGATTTGTCCAGAACCGGGACCAGAACTCGAGGAGGCTGAACTAGTAGAGATGGGGGGCCATGCTACTTCCGCTTCTGATGACATGGAGGGTGGTACGATGGTATCATTCCACTCCGAGTCATCACCACCAACGCGAGAATCTCGAGCGACCGGCCCATAAACGTAATCCCCTTTGAACCCTCACGCCTACGCCTGTACCACCAGCAGACGATACGTGCCTCGCTCACTAGGAGTAGCAGCAGTCGAGATAGAGGTAGAGGAAGAGTGTAGGTGGGTTGGAAAGGAAGCGATGGCACCACCCCGAGCAGCAGCCCCGGGCGCCGTAGTAGAAGCTGACGAAGGAAGGTTAATTCGCCATCCCAGCCGGAACCACCCGTCCCTTACCCTCACCCTATCCATCTCGATTTCCATCTCGCCAATAATTCCAATACCCACGTCACTCACTCCATCTCTGCCTCTACCTCCAGCCTCATCTACCGCACTCAACTCTCCATCTTCACCCATCCCTCTTCCCCATGCGTATACGCATAAAGATACGGCACCCTCGACCAAGACAAGAATAGCGATAGTTCGAATGCATCTATCTGGCGCATTGGCGCCGGCGCTGATTCGCTTTTCTCCTTCATGTCGATGTCTGCTTCCGGAGGGAGTGTGAAAGAAGGAAATGTCGAAGAGCTTCTACGTGTCGTCGACGTAGATGTGGACGACAAATCCCTCCCACCCGGAGTCCTTCTCTGTCCAACCCTGAATTCGGGATGAATTCCATCTTCCGCATCATGTCTTTATCTTTATCTTTAGCTTCGCCTTCATCTTCGCCTCTCAGCCTCGTCTCCACATCTCCATCCACATCTCCACCCAGTTCCGTATTTGCATCGCCAGCTCCAGCTCCACTCTCATCTTTAGTCTTGGAACCAAATGACGTATTGTTTTTCTTCTTCTAGCTCTCATTCCCTTTGCGTAGACAACCCCTCGATCGTAAGCCCTCCATCCATATCGTCGCGCCTTCCATTACCCACACCCCAACCCACACCCAACACATCACCAGAGCCACGCCTCCCAATACCCATCGTCGATACTGAATTGATTCAGGAGGGATAGTAGGTAGTAGGCGTAGGCGTAGGCGTAGGGCCTGTACCTGGTATGTTCGGTGAAATAGCCATATCAGCATCGGTACCAGTACCACCAGAAGCAGAAGATAAAGACGCAGACGCGGGCTCGAATGGGCGAATTCCGAGGGTAGACTTTGTGGCGATAGTAAGGTTAGATGTGACAGTACAAGGACGAGGAATGGTTGATGGTAAGCCAGGTGGTAGTGTGTCCCTCGTATCCCTAGCCATGTTTGTAGAAGCAAGGGCGGATGCAGAGGTAGGGGTAGAAGCGAGAGATAGTAGGAAAGATCAAAAGTATCTTGAAGCGCATAAACGCTGATCTAAACAAGATAATTGTGTTTGGTAGTCTTGAATGTAGCCCGGGTACTCCGGAATCTCGTCGGTTTTCCTAGTCTATCTTATATAATATATCAGACAAAGAAAAACCTCGAGCAAAAGCTTGGAAAGAGGAAGAGATAGAAGGCTATGTGTACATACCTGGTTGCGTATGACGGGCGTGTAGGGCAATCATCTGAGCAAACGTCTGTGTGGTGAGCAGACGGTAGGTCCAGTTAGTAGCGATTCTATCTGTATTGAGTCGAACAAATTCACCAGCATTACGTGCAAATGTCACTGTCCATGAGAGCGCGAGAAGTAACGCGAAAGAGTCTTGATGCATGATATTTCTCCCATATATTTATGAAAGCCTATCGCAAGTCCTTTGACGAAGAGGTTGACGGAAAAAATTTTAAAACGGAGGCGATGCATGAGATGTGGAATTCTTTCGAGGCGTCAATTTCTATTAGTGCTGACTAGGGCGACTGTGTTAGTGGGGAGGAGAGGATAGATAACGCTTGAAAACTCACCATTGAAGACGACGCAGTGACAGACAGAGCACAAAGCAACAATGACCACCAACTATTTCCTCGAAGGTGTACGTCCTTGAGGTGCTCTTCAGGTGACAAATTCTTCTTCCTCCGAGTCTTGGATCGCCTTCACTTTAGAAGAGCTTTCGTCACGCTCTTGAACCATCCGCTTGCGAAGTCGGCGAGATCTGGGTCTCGAGGTTCATGTTGTCAGGGTTGTCAGGTAGGTTGGATACAACTATTGAGGAGACAACATGCTCGAGTCTCAGATGATGTGGACATGCAAGGAGGCGTTAAGTAGAAAAGTCAAGCCCATCTTCCTCTGAACGAGTTTTAAACCAGTGAATTTCGAATTCATAAGCAAGAAGCGAGGTGAGACGTTTCGAGTTTGGCGTAGATAAAATTATTCAGGAGGCCAGTATCGAGGATTTCTGTTCCGTTCAGTATACCTACCGAGCTCTGAACATGGAGGACGGGAGCAGCAGTGCAAGTACATGATGACTAAGCGCTAAGCGCCAGGCTTTTGTTTTGCCGCCCATTCAACTGCGCGCCACTGAGTACTTCCTCAAATGTGAAACAAGATTTTATGGGTATAAAGAGCTTGAATCATTTCTGGTCTGTAGTACTCTTTTCTCACCTTGATCAACGAATAGGAGGGTCGAGTATGGGTCGAGCGTCGCCACTAGCAACTGGGCCAGTACAAACAGATCTGGAATCATGGACAGAAATCGTGACGGTCGTAGCGGAGAGACGGTAGAGCAAAAACAATACAGGACCACAAATAACAACAGAGCACTGGTGTACATGTACAGTGTATTAGTAAGATATCCAACATATGAAGAACGAAAGCTCGATGACATAGGGCAAGAAACATACAGAAAAGAACGAGGTCCAACCAAGAAAACAAATAGAAAAGATCAGGTGTATTTAACCCATTTCGTATATTTGTAATTTTGCCCCCACTTCTCAAGCTTGAAAAACTTGTGACAACGGCAGTGGTGGCTGATTTTGACGAGCAGCATCACGACTCCTCAGGACGATACCACACATCGTCCTCTTTGTCATCTCCCCATCTAGTAACCACTACGGGTTGTCCAACAGCATCAGGGTGCTCTGAAACCTGAGGGGCAGCTATAAACGCTGGCCTCCACCCTTTCGTTACCGTAGCCGGAGTCCAGTCCGAGTGAAAATGACTCTCACTTCCACTGCCACCACCCGACCCGGAACCAGTAGGAGAAGTTGCAAATCCAGCACCTGAGTCACCTGCCCACCCACTCAGAGTGCTGTATGACGACGAAGGCACCACGCGTTGTAGCTGTCCCGCTTCCCCGATGTCCTCTTGCAAATATGGGTCCCGTATGACCGTCAAGAGTCCCTGCCGGCCCTCCGAAGCGGGCGTCCAATGCACCATCTGCGAGCCATCCGAAAGATTGGGTGAGTCATTCATTTGACCCACATGAGAGAAGGGCTATCACAAATGGAACAATTTTCAGAATCAATTCTTCCTGAAGGAAAACAACAAAGCCAAGCAAACATACCTGAGAAGCATCCTCCACGATATATCCCATTTCATTTGTATTGGTATTCATCAACGCATCGAATGGAACGTTTGTCTCCCTCCCCTCTTTCTGACCTTCCTCCCTGATGACCACGCCGTGCCGTATTCTCTCTGATAGATCGACATGAGAGTGCGTAACACCAATACCAGGGACTACGATCATATCGCCCTGAGATAGAGACCAATACTCCGTATTACCCCCATCCTCACGTTCATCTGCTTCCTTATTGGAGCGAACATCTAAATTCCGCTGAACAGAATCCCTTCTATCAGCCTCGACTGCTTGCCACGTCACTTGCGTACCATGACCATCCCGGCCACCAGCGCCATTATTAACATCCACTTCGCTGGTGATACTTCCCTCCCCACTCATTCCCATCTCTTGCGTAACGTTAACACTAACAGCCCCAGCACCGCCTTCACTGAAATGCCCACCCCCACCCATCATCTCCTCCTGCCACGTAAGGGTCCTCCGATGCCCAAACTCCCTTCTTAGCGACCTCGAAGAAGGCAGGGACGAGACCGGCAGTGCAATAGACCCACGTCTCGCATGTATCGGATTCAAGCTCCTTGATGCCATTTGAGCGTGTACGAGACCTCCTTCTGGAGCTGAAGCCGGTGAAGGCGAAGGTGAGAACGAACGTAGCAAGTGTTGTCGATGATGCGGACGTGAGTGCGAATGTGAGGGAGGGGAAGAGGCTTGTTGTTCGGGAAGCGCCGACAAATGTTGCCTCGGTGTCATATCGAACTGTTGGGGATAATCTATCGGCATACGTATATCCTGTTGGGGAGATACAGGTCCAGGAGACGGCGAAGAAGATGTCGATGTTGTCCCTGCCTCTCTTTCTGTTGATACGACTGACGACGTATGATCCCTCGCTCCGGAACTAGACTGAGCAGCAGTGCTAGACATTGATATGGCATGCGAAGACCTCGTCCTAGCATGGGCATGCCTCTCCACCAACGCACTCCTGCCCCCGAACCCACCCCCACCCCCAACGGAATGCCCCCTCGCACGTAGATGCATATCTCTGTCCACCTGACTTGGACCTTGCGCATACCCATACGAATGTGATTGGTCCGATAAAGGGTACGAGTATTGCCTATTCCAGTTCGACGCAGGATTGACATGTCCGTGCCCATGAACACTAACGCTCGACCCTGAACTGGACGCAGACAGCGGAGACAACGGCGAAGACACCAACGGCGAATGCGGCTGAGTGGATACATGGTGAGCTTGATGACGCTTCATTTGAGCCTGTCCAGAACTAGAACCAGAACTTGAAGCAGAACTCGGTGGGGGTGGAGGCCACGATGACCTCGCCTCTGACGACATGGAGAGTGGCATAACAGTATCGCCACGCAAATCCCACTCCGAGTCATTACCACCGCCAGTACTAGGATCTCTAGCGACCAATTCAGAACCATATTCCCCTTCGACGCCTACACCTGTGCCCACATCACTACCGGGCCGAAACACGTCTTCTTCACTAGGAGCAGCAACAGTCGAGGTAGAGAAAGAATGCGATTGTGTTGGAAAGGAGGCGGAAGTACCAGCCTGAGGAGCAGCTCCAACGGTGGTAGTTGGTGCTGACGGTACTTCGTTCGTCATCCTAGCCTGAACCGCCAGTCTCTCCCCTTCTCCCTGCCCATCCATCTCAATTTCCATCTCGCCAATAATTCCGATACCCATCGCACTCGCCCCACCTCTGCCTCCAGTCTCACCTGCTGCACCCAATTCCCCGTCCACATCCATACTCTCTTCTCCCTCTCCTTGCATATGTGTATATGGGTAAGGATACGGCACCCTGGACCCAGACGCAGGCTCCGACAACGACCTCTTGAACATATGCGTAAGCGGTACATTCCCAACCGATATCACCCCCGACATCGGATTTCGAGGCTGGGGTGGTATGTCAAGGGGTGTCAACGGTGGTCCACGGTCATATTCGCGCATATGAGCATACTCATAGTCATCCCTTGTGCCAACATTCTCCTCGGCGTCTCGTGGGGATACTGTGGGGCTAATACGCATGGGACTAAATATGAACGGCCTTTCACTTTCTTCGAGTGGGAATGACCAATCGCCACCAGCTCGACCTCGTTCAGTTTCAGTATCTGTGTCCGTGTCTGTGTCCGGAGTAGGGTGAGTAATAAGAACGGTGGTAGTGGTGGTGGGGGCATTGAAAACGCTTTCAATAACCGTGTCA